>JAPEVC010000134.1:0-100858 GCA_027946555.1 Gnomoniopsis sp. IMI 355080
CCCCTGGCCGCCCTCACCTCGGCCGTCGGCCGCGACCGCCATCTTGCCCTCCCCCAGCCCTGGGGTGCCCCGACGCCAGCCACCAAGCCCACCCCGCTGGTCATCTATGGCGCCGCATCAGCCGTGGGCATCTACGTCGTGCAGCTCGCCGCACGTGCCGGCATACACCCTCTCATCTGTGTGGCTGGCAACTCGCAGGACCACGTCAAGGGGTTCCTCGACGAGACCAAGGGCGATGCTGTGATTGACTACCGTGCTGGCGACGAGGCGGTGGTCAAGGGAATCAAGGAGGCTGCCAAAGGGGCTGCATTGCTCTATGCTTACGATGCGGTCAGTGAGAAGGGCAGTGATGTGAACTTGACCAAGGCGCTAAGTCCAGGGGCTACTTTCACGACTGTTCTGCCGACCAAGAGCGAGGAGAACCAGCCCGAGCGGATTACCGTGAAGCGGACGATGGTGGGATCGGTGCATGCTGAGGACAACGACTTGGGATATGTGTACATGCGGTACTTTGCAAAGGGCCTACAGGAGGGTTGGTTCAAGGGCCAGAGGCAGGAGGTCGTGCCTGGCGGTCTTGGAGGAATCCAGACGGGACTGGAGAATTTGAAGGCTGGCAAGGCGAATGCTGTCAAGTACGTGTTCAGGATTGAGGACACAAAGTAAACTCATCGCGTCTATGATGATAGTTGTCAAGTACGAATTGGTTGACTCGTTCGAGATTGGACTCTACCACTTTGTGACATTCTACGAGAGTCCTCTAATCGCCACATCTCATGTAAATATCAGTTTCTTGATCATTTCCATACACAGTATTAACGATTGCGTTGGACAATTCTCCTCAGCACAAAGGCACATCTCCCCAGACTAGCGGAGTTGATCCAATGGGCTCTATGAAAAACTTCTTCCTCTTCTTCATGTCTTCTTTTGAATCACGCACTCAACCTGCCTTTTCCCACGTTGGCTCAAGTGGCAGACCCTTGTTTCCCAACGAATGTCGTACAGAGTTCTGCCGCTGGGATGTTCATCTGCCTGACAATGACAAGCGTTACTCCTGGCGCTCTGCTCGGTGGAAGTGTGACCCATCACCCCAGAAGTCGAGACAAGTGAAGCCTCGTCCAAGATCGAAAAAGAAAACGGGACAGGCATATGTTTCTTTCCGCGAATTCTAAGCGTGAGAGACATGGCCGTCTCGGTCCTTGGAGGGTAGCCACTGGCGGGCGCCAACGTCGAAGAAAAATCCTGGGAGTGCATTTTCATCTTCGTCGGTATGCTGGACTTGACCAATCTCGGGCTCTTCATGATCGTCCAGGGTAAGATCTATGACCACACGTTTGGATGAAGACACGGTGACGTTCCCCTGCCCCACTGGCCTGAGCGTTTCGTCCTCCTCATCGGTGAGGTCGATGGCGATGGGATCGCCACGTGAGCCTGTGCCCGTACCGGTTTGATGGAATGGTATTGGACCATGACGAAGTCTACTATCTCCAGGGGTGTCTCTGTGCTCCACCTCACTGTCTTTGTCGTCATCCTCAATTTCGTTATGTTGGGTGACTGTCTGCGCTGCTTGAACCCAAATCAGACCGGGGTAAGTCCACTCGAACCACGTACGGTACTTTGCGTCTAGCTGCATACACTTCTGCAGTTGTTCGACATTGAATTTGGTAGAGATGGAGCCACCCACTGCTCCCTGCATGCGGAACCGCACTGCGTTTCGAAGCGCTTTGCCCTTCGCCTGTCCAATGACGAGAGGCTTAGGAAAGTCATTGCCATATTCATGCCAGATCTTGTCCAGTGCGTCTTTGATCATGCCAATCAGCTCACCTTCGGGCCTCATGCCCTTGCGCTGAGCCGTCAGCCTGGAAAGCCGCATTAACTTGTCAGGGAACAAACGTTTGTACCATCCATGGTACTTGTCATCGTAAGCCATGACCTTTTGAATGTTTTTGACACGTATCCTCTCGCCGGAAGTTAGCTCGCTCAGCTTCTTTTGGAGAGCTGGCAGGTCGACAAACTGGCTGGGGATATTGTTTCCACTGTCAATCCAAAGCTTTGCTAGAGCGTCTTTGATGTTGCTGGTGCTGAATCTAGACTTCTCTCTACTGGTTATGGCATGCTCTGCAGTTCCCTTGATCAGTCCTGCCAATCTGGTCTTGTCAGATCGGAGGATGCGTGTAGGTGCGGGGACATTTTCTGAATTTCCCTTGATCTTCTTTGCCTTCTTTCCCCTGGCAGATCGGACGAATCGCGTAGACGCGGGTTGTGTGAAGGGTCGGGGTGTTGGAATGCGCTGTCGACGCACCCAGGAAATCCAGGCTTGAACACGCGGGTGAGTCTCTAGCAGGGACTGAGAGTAGTAGGAGTCACTCATAAGTTTGTTGGGGATGATGTGATGGATCATGCTGTGGCAGGGGCGGCACAAGTCGATCGTGGTTTCCAGATAATTCTTGGAGCGATCGGCCACGCCTGGAGGCGGTCGCCGCGCAGAGTTGACTTTGGGATGGACGTGGTGCCTGGTGATATTGGTCATAGTGCGAGTGCAGAGCTTGCATATACCAGGCTTGTGGGTGCCTATGGTCTCCAAGAGCATCCTCGGCCAGACACTCACGTCTTGTGCCCAGGATAACGAGCCCTGAGCGGCTTCATCCACATCCACATCATCACCTTCTGGCAGAGGAACATCCCGTGGCAGTATCTGGCCTTGTGATGACGTGCTTTCCGGGCCATCGATCAGCGCCATATCAACGCCCCGTCGCATCAGCCGACCTCGGATATTCTGTCGGAGGCGATGTCCCCAGATCGATTGAGGATTATCCATGCGACCGATGGTCTCCATGGCCACATGATCTGGACCCGGCGCTGTTTGCGGCAGTAGGTCAGTTCCCGAATGACCTCGGTCGGCATCCACGTCCATACCTTCAATGGTTGGCACGCATAGTGGCGGTATCACGTCTCGCTCCAGTGCCATATCTTGTGCCACAAGATGCGGCACAGGTTCTCGAAGGTTCTTGAAGTGGTCCATCTTGCTTTGGGTGGTGTCGTTGAGTAATTCATTGACAAGGACGAAGAGTCGAGTGAAGTTCCGGTAACCTGTACACGATCCACGTGAAGTCAGCCAACTTGAACTTGTTCTCTCGCGTACGTCATGAGAAAGACGAAGGGCTTCCGTCAATCACTATATCATCCAGTAGTGACGTCTGATCTGCAGGGATACGCAATGTGTTTCTATCTCCGAAGTGAAGCCACCAGTGCTCTCGGCGACCGTACGAAATGACATGAGGAAAGGCATGAGACCACCAGGTGCATAAGGGGAGAAAGCAGTGAGCGATAGACTCTGTGATGCTCTTTGGTGACTCGTTTCAAGGAGACGAAGCCAGCTTGTGTTGAAGAAAAGGATCGTTATCTCTCAGCGCTGGCCTCCACTTACCAATGTTATCGACGTTTGGAGGAGGCAGCGACAGCCCTGGCAATTGAGAGTAAGCTGACGGAGAACCGATGATGACCCAAAGAGGCTTTGGCACGTAATAGATCCAACGTGGCACGATGGCTGAACGAAGGACCGAAGAAATGAACGGAGGGGTTAACAGCGGTAGAAAGGAGAGTCTTCTGTTATTGAGTGATGTGTATGATGAAAGCTGGAGCGGAGGAAGACGAAGTTTGCAGCTTCACGTTGAAATGATTAGTGAAGGCTTCAAAATTGGACCGGGATAGTCCCGGACCAGGCTCAAGTATTTCTTATTACGAAGGGAAAGTGCTTGCACGTCTGAGTGCATCGTTGCCATGATTATTGGGCAACTGCAAGTGCTAAGAGCCTGGAAGAGGCAAGGTCACGCATACTGTTCCGTGTATCCTTACAAATTCAGACATTTCTGACCGATGAGTTTAACATGTCTCTCAAGTGTGACTCTATCCATAATAACTCGACAGTAGAAGAGAGCAAAAGGGCTGAGGATTTTAAGATAACCTAGTGTATGATTTGAACTATAGGTATATTTGGCAATCAGGCAGATGTGTTGGACTAAAGGGAGCCCCAACTGAACAAAGGCTTCAGTGACAAAGAGAACAAATAGGTCCACGTTGTTGTCTCTACCGAGGTCTTACTCAGTTCTATATCTGTCTTTCGGCTACATGATACAGGTATAGATGTGGTCTAGTTACTATAAATTTGACTTCAACCCGAATGTGGATGTCTTGGTTCTGTCTCAAATTTCATCGGCCATCCTTGTTAGAGATTTTCCTAGAGGCCAAGCGCAGCTAAAAACTTCTCTGAATGCTGATAGCTCTTATGGGTCTTTACTCAACACAGACTTTCATTTTTTGCAAGTAGACTGATAGGAGAAAAGCTTCAAATTTGGTATACCTTGGTAGACTTCCATGTCTACCTATCCTGAAGAGTCGGCCGTCTATTATATGGCCGTTCTATTGATCAATTTCCCTCTTATATACCACGTATTCACACGCATTCACACACATTCACAATTTAATAAAGGCCAACAAGAATGTCACCCCTAACGCGGGCAGACAAGTGCACCTCAGCCTCAAGGTCCATCTTGATTCCCACCATTAGCGCAGCATCCTTCAAACGGCCTTCCTCATCCACAGCGCCACGGAGCAGATTTCCTGCATTCATTTGTTAGCTTCAATCTTTTATCTGGGCCACGCATATTAAAGTCTTAACACATACCAACAGGACCATTTGGTCGGCCGGAAAGGTTGGGCAGAGGCAAGCTGCCGCCGTGCTCCGACTGGTGCGTCAGCTTGGTGTTGGCGTTGCCGACCGAGAAGTCGAGGCCACGGTTGGCGTTAGCCATAGGGTTGGAATTGCCCATAGGATTGGCAATAGCGGCCTTTTGGGCGTCACTGGTAACTTAAAGTTAGTTCTCTGGTCCATGGATACGATGGACAGAGGATACACTTACGGGCTGCTGGCAGCGGAAGACATTTTGGGGGGGACGGTGGTGGTAGCTGGGCGAGATGCTGGGTTCTGTTGTGCTGTTGCCGGCGACGGAGCGACGGGCTTTTGAACTGCCGGAGGAGGTTGTTCCACTGGCTTTGGTGGTGTTGTCTCTTTGGGCTTTACGTCCTGGTATGTGGGTGGTGGAGATTTCGTGTCCTTGGGATCGGAAACGGGCTCCTTGGTGTCTTTGTAGGCGGGCGGTGGTGAGGGCTGTCCTTTTGGTTTCGATGTTGATGTCTCGGGAGACTTTGGCGAAGATTTCTCGGTGCTTCCTTTGTTATTACTCTCTTCCACTTTCTTCAGGGCGGGGATTTGGGAAGAGCGGCGTTTGCTGTCGGAAGCCAGACTGAGTGAACGTCTCCTGGACTGGGGACTCGAGTCGGAGGATGCGAACGAGGTTAAGTCGGTGGAGACTCGAACCGGAAGTCTGAATTTCCGTGTGGGAGCGGTGCCGTTGTTAGGAGAGGTCGGCGAGGGTGTGGAATTAGTACTCGAGGCAGAAGACCAAGAGTATCGATTAAGGGAAGCCCGTCTAGGGGTTTTGTCTGTGTATGCTGGGAGCGATGTAATATGGGATGACCCAAATTTGGAATAGAATTTAGCACTGTCCGCCGGCGGAGAAGACAATTGTATCTGTTGTTGTTGTGTTGTTGGGGGTGGTGGTGTTAAAATTGTACTTGCCATGTTGACCTTGAGGGGGCCGGGCCTTTATGTTTCGAGCCACGCGGTCCATATAACACCCTCTCCCGTCTTTGCCACTTCTCAAGTGCCTTACTCGGAATGAAAGTCCGAGTGTCGTTGGGCCATGCAAGTATGCTTGCGCATGGTCCAGCGAGTGTATCAATCCGCTCAACGAGTGTATCAATTCTGGGCCTATACGGGGCACAGAATGGGCTGGGTGTGAAACCCCCTGCTCAAAGATTCAGATCATCGAACGGTTTGTGCTGTAGCGTTACAAACATCGAGCGATACCCATATGCACATAGTACCTAGGTATGCATATCGCTGTCTTTAGCACGAACCCTGAGACTTGATGGGCTTCTGGCCATGACTAGGGTCCAAAGAGCTCTCAGCTCAAGAGCTATGCAAGACCCTTGTGGGTCCTGGGGCTGACTGGGAGCAACTTGAAGGGTGTCTGTGCTGTTGTGTCAACATCCTGGGCAATCATGAGTTGATTGTCCCCGGACATTGAACATCTGATGTTGTCCGTTGGTCAGCATGGGTATCTGTGACAGACGAGAACTGCGCTGCGGCGTTGCCCGTGGAAGGTCTGCTTCAATCGTATGTTGTCTGTTTGGTGGCTTGTGGATCAGAAGCAATCGGGTTTCGCATGCCAAACCTAATGTTTCATTTGGGACCCACACCCCCATCTGGGCACGTTGCTCCCCGCTGCTGCGTTGAGCTTCATCCTCATAATTTTGTAAAGACATAGTAGAAGTGTTATTGCTTCCAGTCTTTCCGTGGACACAATTCAGAGACGAGTGGGTTGAAAAAGATAGGCGAAAATGGTCCTATCCGTTCTGGTAGCGTTTGGTGCCGTAACGGGCGCCTCCGAGGGCATCAAAGCCTCGCAGAGCAAAGCCCGCAGGGAAGAACATCGCAGCAGGAAGAACAACCTGATCGTCAACGTTCCAAAGTCCTCAGAGTATTCCGTTATTCTCGAGGGCCGACGGATAGTGCTATCTGGGGAAAAGGTATGCCAACTCCCACCCATTCTCCTCGAATCTTCGACCTTTGTCGTTCAGACTCTCATGATCCTGTACATAGCTATATGTCGACACTGGACGGAGCAATGAGATCCCTTTCGGCCATCCGTTCGAGGGATACTACCTCGCATACCCTGGCACACAACATGCTGGACTAGTGACGACCATCTCCGACGAAGCGCCTATCATGAACTGGGTCTACATGGATGCCCTCACCTACGAAATGAAATTCGGCACGCGCCAGTGGGCCGAGGGACACCTCACGGGGCCATTCGACTGCACAAGACAGGACCGCAGAATGACTTTAGCAGGATACGAGGGCTTCGTGGCTGTAAAAGAGGGCGCGTTCTGGGCCGTCTACTTCGATTGGGATGGCGATCGATTGAAGTCGAAAGTGGAGGAGGGAACACCTGTAGTGGATATAGATCTGCTGAGAAAAGAGATGCGAACCCGAAAACCTCCGCGGCAGCCCAAACAGCCCTCAGCAGGAGAAAAAGAACAACAACAGGAACAAACTGAGCAACCCAAATCGCAGCAACAAGAAGGTGGACAGCAGCCAGATGGACAAAATTCAGCTACTCAACCTGAGTCG
This sequence comes from Gnomoniopsis sp. IMI 355080, assembly GCA_027946555.1. Classification (NCBI taxonomy): domain Eukaryota; kingdom Fungi; phylum Ascomycota; class Sordariomycetes; order Diaporthales; family Gnomoniaceae; genus Gnomoniopsis; species Gnomoniopsis sp. IMI 355080. The sequence goes on from JAPEVC010000134.1 coordinate 7,253, forward strand.
CAGAAGAACAAAGCACAATGATACCCAAATACGACACATAAATGGCCTATGAGCTCTGCGGTGTGAATCACGTCTGAGGAACGACGAAATTATACTGTATTTTGGCAGTCCTCATCACGATATCCCACAGCAGTTGAGGCGCGTAAGGATGAAGCTTGGAACCCTGAAAGTGAACGACGCAGACCCAACATCTTCGAGCTACCCAAAAATTCTACATGAACAAGTTCACAACGCCCGCTACGCTGTCAACGTCCTCGAAGATGTGCCAATGCCCGACGTCAGGTAGGATTTCGAGAGTCGAATTCTTCATGGTTTCCGCCAGTTTCCTCACATGGTCAGGAGATGAGACTTTGTCTTCTGAGCCTGTGACCAACAGTGATTTGATTTCTCCCAGCTTGGCGAAATCGAAGGTCAGATCCTGTGCACCAGCCAGTGCAGTGCAACCCTTCGCATAGCCCTCGGAGTCTTGTGACAGCAGACTCATCTGCACAGCAGTAAAAGCCAACGGGCGATCCAGCTGTGTTCGTTTCGACGTGCCTCCCTCAGCGACAGCAATGGCCACATTTGTCATCCCCTGTGCCCGCACGACTGCAGCACGCTTGATGCAGCCTTCCGCGGCAGCGGTTGGGAAGGGCGCAGGGGGTGGTCCAAGCAGTATCAGTTTGCTCACCAGATCGGGGTATTGCGACGCGAGCTGGTAGGCTACTAAGCAGCCCATGGAGTGGGCCACAATGGTGACGGGCTCTGACACTCGTAGAGTGGTAAGCAGCCCGCGGATATCTTCTGCATATGATGAAATGGAGATCTTCGATGTGGCTTTGGTTGGCGACATGCCGTGCCCCTCAAGGTCAAAGAGCACGTTCGTACATTGTTGTGCGTGGTTCAAGCCAAGCTGCGTAAGAAGAGGTGTGAAGAATGATCCGCTTCCACCTAAGCCATGTATGAAGACGACGACTTGTGGACCACTCCCCACAACTTTGGCGTGCAGTCTTTTGCCATTGGGCAACTCTGTCAGCCCTAAACCTCCATTTGTAATGCTGAGGTTGTTGATAGGAATTACACTTTCTTCCTGTACACGTTTGGTGACATAGTTGTCCGCTTTGGCTTCCACGACTGTATTGCGCAGCTTGCCCAGTCCCGTAACCGCAATCTCCACCACATCGCCCGGCTTCAAGAAAACAGGCGGGCTCAACCCGAAGCCAACCCCAGCTGGCGTACCAGTTGCAATCACATCACCTGGACGCAGCGTTTGAGACTCTGACAATGTCTCGATCAGTTTCGGTACAGAGAAGATGAGATCGTCCATCGTGCCTTTCTGCCGAAGCTCGCCATTGACATGCGTTGTAAGCGTCAACTGGGCTGGAAGGGCCGCCTTGGGGACGGCCATGGGTCCCATGGGACAGTAAGAGTCAGCGCTTTTGCCAATGAAGAATTGCTTGTGATCACGCTGCTTCTCGCGCGCTGTCACGTCGTTGATGATTGTGTAGCCCCAAACATGCGCGTCGGCGTCGGCGGAAGAGATGCGAAAGCCTCCTTTGCCGATGATCACGCCGATTTCGCCTTCATAGTCGAGCGTGGAAGTGAAGCCGGAGTGAAGGAGTATGTCTGAATTGTGGGCGACTATGGAGGTTGATCTTTTAGTGAACACGACCGGATGTGTAGGCATGTCGTTCTTGTCGCCTATGAAAGGTACACCCAGTTAGTCTTGACTCGAGAATTGGAGATTACATCAGTGCTTCTACAAACGAAGTTCCCTGGGCGAACACAACTGTACACGTCGAGACTCATTCTCCTCCTTCTGGACTATACAGGCAGGTTGCTCGTAGTCTAAGGCAGGTCTACGTATTGCTAGGTGGATACAAAAACCCTAAGGAGGCAATGAAGAGCTCTCGAAATGGTACTTACTGGAGTCATATCCGCTGGCATTGAACTCCTTGGCGTGCTCGCTGTAATTCTTGCCAATTGCCAGTACGTCCCTGCCACGAAGGGGCGCCAAAATTTCAACCCCATCGTTCAAGGCGAATGTGTCGTCGCCACTCGAGATGACATTGGTCTCACCAACTTCAATCAACTGGTAGAGATCTTCCACCGCAGTACCGCTCTGGAACGCAACCGGAGTGACTATGCCGGTTTCCGGATCCAGGTGTCCAACTCTTGTCCGCCCCGTGCCATCGTGTAGTCGGTAGGAGACGAAGTTGTGTAAAGAGACGTCATTGTTCGCGGTCATTTTAGACGCCTCTGCTCCAGGGTTGAATGGAACAGATCTGTGTAGCTGACCTTGTGAAGTCGACCGTTGATCATGATCACACTGAGCTTTGCGTGGTCTTGGAGAATGCTGATGTCAGCAAGCGGGTCCCCATCCACCAAGATGCAGTCGGCAAGATATCCCGGCTTGATCTTGCCGAGCTCATGTTCCCTCATGAAGAGCTTGGCCACGCCCGCTGTAGCGGCCACGATCGACTCCATCGGCGTAAAGCCCAGCAGTTTGACAAAGTGCTCCAGATCCCGAGCATACGTGCCATGTGGTGTCCAAGCAAAGCCGTAGTCGCCCCCGGGCAGAATTGTGATGCCACGCTTGTGCATCTCCTTCAGCGCCTTCACAGCCGCGTCGAGCTCCTTCTTATACCCCATTTTCTCTGCTTTCTCGAAGGAATATCCGAATGCGCCACCTTCATAAATGGTGGCGACTAGCCAATTGATACCAGGTGCTACAATGTGCTTATGCTTCGCTTTCTCTAACATGTCCATTCCCTCATCGTCGATCCACGATGCATGGTAGATGACATCCACCCCGTGCCGAATACACATGTTGACACTATCTCTGGCTCTGGCGTGCCCACAAACTCGGATGCCATGACTGTGAGCCTCAGCGACACAAGCGGCTGTATCTGCGTCTGAGAAATAGCAATCCTGAGCATCTCGCGTCTCACAAATTTGCTCCCCGGACATCGACAGCTTGATCGTATCCGCGCCGAGGCCAATGTGGCGCCCGACCACTTTGCGCATCTCATCAGGACCTTTAGCAAAGGCCGTGATGCTTGGAACAAGTTCTCCATCCTGTGTTACGCAAGGCCAGTTAATGATACTGATAAAGTGTGAAAAGATGAGATTAAGCAAGGAGCAGAACGCCGCGACTTCAGTTTCTGCAATGGTCTTCCTTATCACCGGAAAGAGGTGGGGGGTTCCTTACGGGGACCGCTATCTCTTTCCCATTCGCCAAGTATCGTGGACCGGGTATGCTGCCCTCGTTTATAGCATCTCTGATGACACAATCAAGGCGATCTTTCGCCGAGGCAGCGCCAAAGCACATCGTATATCCGCTGTCCAGGTAGCATTTGGCAGATTGAGCAGTCAACAAAGTATGCTCTTCCACACCGAGATCACCAAGCGCACCAAGATCCCCGTTGTTCCAGGTCAAGTGCGTGTGTGCGTCTCCGAGACCACTCATCAATGTGCGGCCTCTCCCATGTATTACTTGTATACTTGGATGCCTCTCAACTTGTCCAATATCGGGCACATGACCAACATGTTTGATACGTCCACCTGTGGAGGTTAGGACCGGTCAAATATCGATTATGTGGCTAGCCATTCTTCGGTCGATTGAGCTCACCTTCAATATATACGTCTCCTTTGAACGGGTCTCTCCCGGTGCTGTCGATGATGTTCACGCCGCGGAATAAAACCTTGCTGTTTGTCTCATCACTTTTAATGTGGTAATCTCGCGGTTGCAGTGATGGATCAAAGTAGACGGTATCATGCGGATTCATATTCTTGACAGCGGACGGAGCACCGTCTCTCTTCGGGTTCCCGTTGACAGTCAACTTTAGAAGGAAGCGATGATTCTGATAGATGGCTAGGAATTCTCGCACATTTAGCCAACGACCCGTGAACTATCTTACAAACCACGAACCCTCATTGAAATTAAGAGGAATTACCAGACTGCCACCAGGTGCCGTTATAACATTCCCTCGTCTTGAATGTGAGCGGGGCTGGACATTACGTAGCAAGTGTCGTCACACCTGCACCGAGTACCAGAGGTAGACTGCCGATATCTAATCCCCTCATCGGTAGCTCGTGGTACACAAGTAGCTAAGTCTACTTAGGGAAATCCACTTGATGGTCAAGACCAATAGTACTTCCGACATGTACCTACTTAGGTAGGTAGTGATTGTACACTTCGGCATTCAATTCCTTGTGTAAATCAGTTTCGATTTCTACCAAAGTTCGCTGTGAATGAAAATTTCCTTCATGTGCTGCCCGATCTTGGGCGACAACGCTGGAATCCACGTGCACCTCATCTTTCATCAGCTTCGTGATAAGCCGACCGGCTTGTAATATATACATGAATAGATTGTGTGTCGTGGCGAATCCCAGATGATGCTGGCTCAGCTCCCACCTACTATCCATTTCAGGATGATACTCCCGCTGCCGCCATCACCGCAGCTGTCAGGGCGGAGATATCGTCTGACGTAGTAACTTCTGTTGGGCGAGTCCATCCCTCCTCGATCGGCAAGCGCTGCTCCTCTGTTCAAGGATACCAGTCAGTATATTGGAAGTGGCAGGAGCTACGCTCGAAGCCTGGGACAACTAAGAATGAAACTCACGGAAGAAGATCTCGACGTATTCCCTAGACGCATTGCCCGTAGTCTTGTTCCCCATGACAACCAGGAATAGAGCCGCCTCACCCCATCCCGCCGCTGAGCCAGCCGAAGTCAAGTTGTACTCGGGGTTCTCGGCTGCGCAGACAGCCTCACGCGCAACGCGAGAAGCAGCCACCTGGTCGACGGTGACTGTATCAATACCGTAGCTGGCATTCACCTGAGCCCAGACCCCGTCGTTGAAATCGTTGGCGTTGCCAAAGTAGGTGTCCAAGCGGCTGAGACTTGCATCGTGCTCGATGAGGTCGTGTTTGACCAGGTCGTGCAAGTTTAGGGTTCCGTTGACGCCCGTGGTTGAGGCCTGGATTCCTGTGTCCCATGGACCGACGGAGAAGTCCGGTGCAAGATTTATGGCTGTGGTGAATGCGTCCTGGAGCTGCGCAAGAGTGAAGTTGAGTCCATTTCTAGGGAGATAACCGTGATTTGCCAATGTGTTGAGCATAGGGCAGGGGGCGCGGCCTGTAGTACGAGATCAGGAACTATAACATAAGAAATACACTTCCTTCTTGGCTGGCATGAGAAGATCATGAGACCAGCACAAATGACTTATACGACTTACTGTCAAACTCCGTTGGTGCTTGCCATTCGTAGGTCTCAGAAGCCACAAGACCGCTCAATAAAGCAATAGGTGCAATGATAGAACGCATGTTGATTGTGGAATTTGAGTACTTGAGTAATGGGTAAACAGACTTCCAGTGTCGACCGATTACATGCCTCCGAGGTGGGTATTCTTATACTATTGCCAATTTGCATATTTTCCAGCTGACACGGCTGGAGCTGATGCGGTGTGATTTTGGAAATCTCATTACTGGAGGACTTGTGGAACCTCCGTGTTCCACAGACAAAGTGGAATCCTAGACGGTACAAATCTTTCTAGACACTTTCCAGAAGCAGTGGCTTGCGTTTAATAACCAAAAGATGGACCTGGTAATACCACCAAGGTACGTATGGTATCAAGCAGGCAAGCTAATAATCTGCCACCTCGCACCTGGGAAGTACATTGACGGTAACAGTTTTATGTTATTTGGCTCTCTAAGACTATTAGTCTTCACGTACTTTACAGGGACAGATGTTAGGCTAAGATCTTGGACCACTGAGCCCTAAATATGCGGAAGGGTGCCTCCGGGCCATCCTTGCGACCACCGCTGTCTAGATCACGAAGTCCACTTTTCACTAGGGGATACGCACATGGACATCCATACGATACCCACGGCACATTCCGTTCATCCACAGCGGTTCGTCCCGTTTCTTATTTTTTTCGGGATCTACATGCCCCTTTTAGCCAGTGAGAATGTCATTAAATGTCATCGGGTCCGGGTGGTTACGAATGCCCTAAGCTGCCCCTGTGGCGAGACGGAAACAAGAGGTTGGTCCTCACAATGCTGCTTGCCGTTGGTAGCTTTAGGTTGTAGATATATGACTTGAAATTGGACGGGATAGAAGACCGCCACGTAAAAACTATAGATAGGCGCTTTTCATCGTACAACCATGTCCCCCAACACCACTCGTATACTAGTAAAGCCCGAAAGCATATTTGTCTGGTCGGACTTATCAGCTTTTGGCCCACCGCGTGCGTCAACTCGAAACGAAACAACATCCTTGAAGTGGGCCACACGCTAGCAAGATTGGGCCTTTCTATTTCGAATAAGGACACGAGCTTTACAAATCAAGAAAGGGGTTTGGGATTATAGTAAGTCCTGTGCTTTGTCACAAAAACAGTTGGCAAGAATCTGACTGTCTTGCCAAAAGTGTTTACTGACTTGGTTGATCATAATGTTTTTGATGGCTTCCTGGCTGTTCTGTGTGCACCCGCAGTGCGATCCTGCTAGGCTTTTCAGCCTCCTTAGCCCGCCTTGGTATGGAAGCGATGCAATTGGACTGAAACAAACCATCTAGATCCTCGAAATGAACAAATAAAGTAGGCAATTGAAATGTTCTTGCCTATCAAGGAGAACCCGGCATGCAGCTCTCCCTGGCCCCTGCCTGAACCCCAACCCAACTCAATTCAAGTTGCCAAACCCTCTCTCCTTCAGGAACCCTAGGATTTTTTCTGCAACCATGTCCGGAGCCTCGAGACAATGCCAATGACCGACACCCTTCAGGACCTCCATCTTCTTGTCTTTTGTTCCCGTCTCCTGGAACATCCTCTCGCACAGACCCAAATCCGCAGATTTATCCTCCTCACCTGCAATGATCAATAGAGGAGCCTCTATGTCTTCATACTTTGGTGGCTTTGCATTGCAAATCACCCTGCAGTGCGAGAGATATCCTGGGGAACTCTGTCCTAGCAGTAGTTCTTTAATGAACGCTCGCACAAGCGGGCTTGCCCCTTGACCTGGCGCACTGAACGGAATGGTGTCCGCCATGGCATCCATTCCCTGCTTCTCGACTACCTCTATCCGTTTCTCGAACGCCCGAGACACTGCCTCGTTAGGGTACACCGGTCCTATCAGCACCGCAGCTTGGATGCGCCCTCGGCTGGCACTATCGGACGCTAGATGCGAGGCCACAATTCCGCCCATGGAATGACCCATGACGATGGCCTTGGCGATGGAAAAGGCATCGAGGATACTCAAGACGTCGGCGGCGAGGGACGCAATGGATTGCTCAATTTGTGTATACGGGGATCGCGCAGCTCCGCTGGCATCGAAAACAATGACACGAAATCCGGCTGCTACCAATGCAGGCACGACGGGATAGTAGAAGTTCTCGCTGGAGCCCAGGCCGTGGTGGCAGACAATGGTAGGAGTCTCATGACCCGCGCGGGTTTCAGTCGGCGCGTAGACCGTGTAATGTATTCGCTTATAGCCTGCCTGGAGGAAAGGCATTTTGACCTTTCAGATATTCTGAGGAGCAAGTTTGAGAAGAGTGTTGGTTCAAGAACGCATGAACCTCTTTCACAGTGTCGAAAATGTGCCTTGTAATAGAGAAAGAATTTGGAGATCAAGGTGGACGTCACGCGCGGCAACGGGCTTGAGGTGTCGGATAGGGTCAGTCCTCGTCGGATAACGCACCCCATACAAACCTGGTCCCATACCTCAGGCGACAAGCGTTACCCTCCAGGCTTGATCAAAGCACGTGTTGGAGAATAGCTCTATGGTGACGCATGTAGAGATTCAAGCGGGAAAACTATACCATTGATGGGGATGAACATTGATGCCAGAAAGACCTCTTGTAGGGCCTTTCTTGCCCTTCCGTGTCCACCATATCGAACATGGTGTTAGCATCTCAGCCATTGGTGCTCACACGACGATCTATACACAAGCAAAAATTGCCCATTAGTACAGGTGCCCAACGCATCATCATCTGTCGTATGTATTATGTCGGACTGGATAGTCGATTTTTCTGGCATTCTAGCTGTTCATATGATCTATTCGGCTGACAAACTTTTGAGAACATCCATAACTTCATCTAACGAGGGCCGCTCCTGTATTTCCTGCTCAAGCTGTGCGACATGCTCTGAGATCTCATACTGATCATGTCCATACCTGTGTCTCGCGAACTCTTCGGCCAATGCCAACTCTTCCCGCCACCACCGTGTAGCAGCTTCCTGAGTCTCGTCAGCCGTTACCTCACAGCCTTGCCTGCCCCAGGGCACGATCCGTTCGCCGTCTCGAGCAACGCCAGGACGCCGATCTCCCCACTCGGGCGCCCCTGCCGTGCAGCGACGAACCAGGTCTTGGATGACTGGAGGACTCAAGCGAAACTCAGGGAATTGTTGGTCCTGGTCGAAATCCTCAAGGAATGACTCCACATTATGGGGACCATCTGGGGAAGGCACATTTTCGAAGATGCACCAGAGTACCTTTCCCAGTGCGTAAACCTGGGCCTTCGCCCTGGCCTGCGTGTCTAGGGAGGCCCAGGCAAGATTATAACCGTCACGTGCATCTCGAAGTGGACGGTTGTTGTACGACGTCGTCCAATGAGGGAAGATCTCTCTCAACAGCGATCTGTATCGCTCGCGGACGCTCTCTTCGCTGGAGGTCAATGCCAGGAGTTCCAAATACTCAACATACCGGACCTCTGGTGGTGCCCACATATGCCAAGTTCCTCGCTGCTCGAAATCCAGTAAAACCGGTCTGATTGAAGATTCACCATCGGAGTCACAGCCGCTGAAAACGACATTGTTCGGCTTGAAATCCGGGAAATATCCAGGAGGTTGAATTCGGATATGTGAGAGTGCGGAGACAAGTTGGCGAGACCAGGACAGCTTTTGCTCCATCCTGACCACCGGGTGGTCTTTGATGTTCAGGCGTTGCTGGAGGGTCGGCCCAGGATACAACTCGAGCAGAAACCCGGCAATTCCAGGAGCATTGCCCGGACGACGCTTCAGAACGAGCGCATGAGGCTTGATGATGATATTTGGATGACTGTCCATCGACAGTAGTAGCCTCAATTCATGATACATGTAGTGGGTATCTTCCATCAAGGCTTTGAAGACAAACGAGGGTCCATCCGTCTGCCCACTGATGCGGACAATGCTGATATTTTCGTGAGCGTGAGACACAAGCTCCAGAGACTCCCACGGAACAGTCATGTTAGAGACGCTAGCAAGAGGTATCGAGACCTCATCCGCAAAATCCTCGACAGACAACCACGACTCCTCTATCGTCGTGTCCGGAACCAGGCGAAATTTCGTCTGAGTGACGTCTTCATGAAGGGAGTCCACAAAGATCTTGGATCCGAATGGCAGAGATTCATACTCGGATTGGAAGTGCGGTCGTTGACTGGACCAATACCCTAGTGCTTTGCGAAGATGCTGAGTGAGCGGCAAGTTGTGGATCTTCTGTTTGCCCGCCCTAAAGAAAGCATCAAGCTCAAGCATCTCACTGAGTTGAGCGCTATAATTCGTTTCGTCCCACGCCATGTGTGTGGTAACTCGTAGTGGAGGCTTGTGTCGGGCGAACTTCGGCACGGTGCAGAAAAATCCACGATCGGTCTCTCCTCCATCGATATCCCAGACTTCCGGTACTGAAGCCGCCAAACGTTGAGTATTCTTCATCATTGTCCAACTGTTCTTGGTGCCCTTCACGGAAGACTTGATGCCATTGGAAGGCTTTAGCGTTTTCTTGTGAAAAGCTGCATATGGCAAGATGAGAGAATCAACGATCTCGTGTGTAGGGTCCATTTCGACGATGATTTTTGGCGGTTAACTCAAGTGATTCGACTGACCAGGCTTGTTGATGATGAGGATAATTCAATGGCAGAGGTAGTGTATTCATACGGAGTCGGGTCTAGTTATATGTGATTGCCGTACTGCAAAGCCCTCATAGTGTGCGACATAATTTGTGCCTGGTCGCGACTATCATACTTGGCTGAGGTACTGTAGCGTTGCTCTATTGCCTCGCTTTCGCTTTCGCCAGTCACCAGTCCAGCCATGTCGTCCAGACTTTCTACGTGGACGTCAACGTAGTATGCGGATTCCAACCGCCACACGAGACGTCTCTGAGTGCCACGATTAGTGAAAGATGATTTTCCTAGGCAAATCAAATGATTTCCGGTGATTCTGAGCGGACTGGAAGGGGAGGCCTCCTAACGAGGCATTAAAATGTGCGGTACGTTTCAGCACGACGTATACGTGATGCGTGAAACAAAACAAACTGTTAGCCAGCGCTAGAACAAGTCAAGATACGTAACACGGGGATCGATTCAAAGACACCCGGATTGACGATCGGGCATTACTCGGGCCAAAACAGATTCAGCAGACAGAGGAAAGGAACGACCTGATACAGCTACAGCATCGGTGCTCAAACTCAATGGGAACTTGTGCGGGATTCGTACTCTTCGTTCGATTATCTGAGAGTTGAGGTTGTTCAGTACCTACCTAGGAAGATACTAGGTAGCATTACTGCCGGGTATGCTCAAGACCCATACGGTGTCTACCGAATTCTCAAACTATAATCTAACTCCAATAACGTAGCTGACTCAAAAGGTTGTAAGCGGGAGCCGCTGTTCTGGTTGAGACCAAAGCAACTTTAACCGGTTTCCTAGGTAATACCCTGACACGCTGATAACTTTGCCAATTTCGTTATGTTGATCTTATTGACCCTCCGTACTCGTCCTGGTATGTGACTTACCCGATCACTTGCCAAACTCCCTTTTTACAATGAGATGGCCAGGGCTTGAATTATTGAAATGAACGAAACTTTAGAGAGATGAGCAGAAAATTGAAGGCGCACAGCTAGTTGAAAATTCAGGTTCGAGCTGAATTTGATATTCTCTATCCTAATCCAGATGGACTTACTATATACTGATCTCAAGAGCATTATTATATAATTCATATTAATGTTCTTCCTCTATTTCAAGGGAAGAGACATTTCCCTTCTTCCCCCCGTTGAACCGTTCTCGTCACTATTGACTCACCACGATTGTTCGTGCTACCAAGTCAGTGTTCAGACCTTACAAAGTCGACCGTCACTCATAATCTCCCAGCCCTCACTGCCAACTGCTGTTTTGCCCCAAAGAACGCTACTTGGGTCGAGTTCATGCTTGATTGACAACAGTCTTTCATAATTGGAGCCGTAGAATACATCCTGCCAGTTGGGCTGGTTATAATCAGCTTCGTTCAGATACGCAGCGCCATTAGGCGTAATTGCCTCTAGAGCCGGTGTCAAGATGTTTGTGATATTCCGCTGAGCAGCGACATTGGTCGAGAGGTCATATTGGTCGTACTCGCTAAAATGAAAATTAGCTCTGCATTTTATAAATGTAAGATGTTAGGTTTGGGTGATGCTCACATTCCAAAGAAGGCCAGAAACAATGTCTCGCGCCAGTAAGGATTGGCCGAGTTACTGGAAGTGGTTGATCTGTCTACGTTCAAAGACACCCCTGCCAACAAGCCGTTGTTGTTGATGATGTATTCTATAGCCGAAGTTAAGTTGGCGGAAGCTTCGTCGGTTGCGACGAGAGACCTTGGTATCAAACGACCGCCAACATTCAATTCTTGGATCGTCATATCGGGGTTCAGCGTATTGAAGGCGTCTTGAAATGTTGGGTAGTCGACAGAAGAGAATTCTAGGTCACCCGTGAAATCAGTATAACATTTGAACTTGTGCAACCCTCACGAATCGACCGCACCCACCGTAAGATATGCCGCTCTCGTTCAGAGCAGTCAGCGTGGGCTGTAAAAGGCTCTCCAATTCCTCGGCAGTTCCGTTTGGCAAGAATGTTTGAGGCGCACCAAAAATATTGCCTGGAAGGACCTCCCAGTAAGACGTACCACCGGCATCCAGAAGCGCGGGAAGATTCATCAAAAATGTCTGGACGATACCCCAGTATACCTCGGTATCATTGTGAGTAAAGGAGAGGGTAGCACCAGCCGTAATCATGTTAGGATGCACCTTGACTGTCATGGAAAGTACAACGGCGTATGTGCCACCGCCACCGCCAGTAAGCGCCCAATACAAGTCGGGATTCTGATCAGGCGTGGCAACAAGCAACTCTCCAGATGGTGTAACAGCCTCCCATTCCAGAACCTGATCAACTGCAAGCCCGAACAAGGAGGACAGCGGCGAGGTTCCCCCTCCCTGAGTATACCCCCCCGCTAAGCCGACTGTTGGACAGTCCCCATGCACCACAACATACCCTTGGGCGTTCGCTGCTGCTTGAGCCTCGCTGGCTTGGACTCCCGCACCCATCTTCATGGCCGGTCCTGTGTAAGACTGCGAAGTGTAGTTGAGGATGCTAATATCCTTCAAGTGATGAGTCCATAGAGCTAAAGCTCCTGCCCCAGTCGACTTCCCCATGTAGTCATGCCCTGTGTTGCGGATGACTAGACGAATGTTGGACTCTGCGGCGAAGGCCAATGTATGAGCGTAGTCCGCGGCGCTAGATGCATTGACAGCATACGGCACGTAGGAACCAACAATGCATTGTCCATCGATGCCAGTGAACGGGTCGCAGCTCATGTTGGCAAATATCGGAGCCATCGGAGAGGAGCTTGTGACATCATGAAGGGATGGTTGGTCCCAGTTCTCCTGGATGTCAGAGCATAGTTCGGCGTTATAGCTGACGCCAGGGAAGTCATTGTGACAAGGACTGGCGATGGGAATTGTCGCCACTAGTCGCCCTCCCACAGTTTCATTGAAAGCGTCCCACTGCTGAGAGGATGGCCAGCAATCATCGCCCGGGAAGCAGCGACAGGAAAGTGATTCATTCCGTGGCGAAACAGACAACGACGAAGCGACGGCCACTGCCCCGAGTAAAACAGTGGATGCTCTGAAACACAGCATTTCGTACTATATTATGGTCAGTGTATACTAGAGCCTGGTTGCTATAAACAATATAGATAGGTGAGGATTCGCTTCTTGCGCCTTGAACATGTCGTAAATGTGGTTGTGAAGGAAGTGGTTGGCTTGTTGTGTACGGGAGGGGTAGATGTATTACTTACCTAGGCGTCAGGTATTGTGATGCGAACAGGTCCTAGAAGAATTCCGTTCCTGAGTGCTGAAGCTGGCATCTTCACAAGTCCCGGACGATGGGTGTCACTTAAAGGCATTTGAAAATATAATACTTTTCTGGGAGGCACGTCACCATCAGAGAAGCAGCATGGTCCTAGCTTCTAGCAGCGTCCACACTCACGGGCAGAGGATTCCTGCCTTCGGCACTTCATTCCTTCCAAGGCATAGCCTGGCGTAAGCAAAGATGAAAGAGATCTACCCAATGTACATGGTAAGCTGACAAGTGGGAAACAGTGTAATTGTGTGGAAGCTGAGCTCGGATTCGGTTCCTTCGGCCTTGTCTTTCACAATTAGGTCCGATTTCTTACCCTCAAAGCAAGTGACTACCCGAGTAGTACGAGGCCAGAACAAGACACCCATGTCAAGTGCGTGTGCCCTTGTAAGCATGTGGGCAGTGAAGCCGCCATACTACATACCTAGTATGTACTCCAAGGATGCGCGAAAGGTACGTACCAATGGGACGGAGTCCCCACACGTTCGCAGTTCATCAAACCACTTGGGCAGTGTTAAACAGCTTTTGCTGACACTGTAGTGCGCGAATAACACCGGAGATGAGTGCTTGAAGGATGCATCGCAGCATCGACTCGATCTCCTGATTAGGTGCCAGAACGGGTTACGGAAGTTACCTGACCTGTGCCGCCTGGGGGCCAAGAATGACACGTCGTGACCCACTGCCCCGATGAGCATCCACCGAGTGTTGTAGCCGAGCGGCCGAGCAGCCAAGCGGGCCGCTAATACTGCACAAGAATTTCAACCGAGGACAGCTCTTAGCATGTCGTGATCAACACAGAAAGAGCTCAACCAAAGGAGATCATTTCTATTTCGCCTAATATCAGGTACCCCGTCGGTGTCATGACCACTTTGCCATTGCAGACTAATAAATTGAGCATTAGCTGAGGACTATGCCCTTCTACATATAGCTCAAATAGTAGAACGCGAGATATGTGTCTAGAAGTTGATTGATTAGCATGTATCAGCAAATTCATTTGGGTCGGATTGACCTAGGCAACCAGCCTGCCAGGCCGTTACTTGGGGAAAATCCTGCATTTTTGACTGGACCGCTTCGGTTATTCGCGAGACTGGGCACGTTTAGGCATCCCTTTAGGGACGAGAAAGAACAACACTTCCCTGTTGGGTAGTATCCCTTCCCCCCCCTGCTAACGCGAGGAAAATCAGAGACTACGGTGTACAAAGTCTGGCGACAGGTCAATCTGATATCCACTGTTACATACACTATAGGCAAGCTCCGGGCCAAACGGAGGTATCTCGAAACAATTCATATTTTCATAGGCATTGATTGGCTACAATCCCTGAATAGATACAAATGTTGTTCTTCTCGTCCCCAAAGGAATATTATGCCCGCACCAACGTGCACGTTCGGTTAGTATGGTCTGCGAAGTCACAAAGCACTCGAGGGGCCGTTGCAGGAGCAACGTCGACCCATTTGCAGTTAGATTTGTACCTACTCACCTAGGTAGGTAGGTAGGTCAGGTAGATGGGCCACGACAACGTTGGGCTGATTGACAAACTGTTGGTGCCAGGTGCACTGGTAGATGGCAGGGATTAGATATCAGAGAAAGCGAGAGAGAGGAGGAAAGGAAGTCCTGACACCGTGATTCCGATACCACTATTCGGCGATTTCGAGTACACAAATGTAAATTTGTACTTACACGAAGTATTAGTACATACACTGGCATGGGATGGCTAGGTGCCTCACCATTATCATCCGACGCAACCCAGATACCCAGTAGTCTGGGACAGAGTGCGAGCGCCAAGTCTTATCGCTGCTCACCTAGGTATTTGACCTAATAGGGAAACCGTTTCGTCGTTGCCTGTTGGTTGAACGCTGGGGGCCGGAGCCCCGGAAGACGGACCCTTCCGCTTGTTCACATCTGCTAAGTCGAATATTCGAGTTCTCAGGGTTTTCAAGATCCCCAGACTTTCCCAGTCATCATCCCTTAGTCCACTGCATCTGGAAGAAGACACCTCTGGTAAGACTCGCCTGGAGAGACAAGTATATCCTCGGGTTCCGCCTTCCGATCACGCAACCCGCGGGCCGAAGTGCACGATGCAATGGCTCTCGGTGGATCATTTCTTCTCCGTGTGAAATCACACATTTGGCGGGTGGTCCGCCGCATCTGTGGTCCGATGCATGTGCACCAAGTACCTAGGTATGCATCATATTGAAGGCGTACTAAAAATCACCAGAGTGTTGACGAAGCACATGGATGGTATACCTTCTAATACAACAGATATTGTGGTAATTTACGTTGCTAAAGCTCATGTTCAGCTGCAGGGGGGGGGGACACGTGATGATATGAAGACATGCGTGAACCCTCATGATTGAAGGCGTATATGTAGCCTGATAGATTGAATTTCAAGGCCTCAGCACGTGAGTAGTAGACCGTACAGTAGATAACCAACCATTCAACGATGAAGAACCTTTCCAATATCTCCATCTTCGAACTGTAGCGTGTACCAGCCACCGATGGTGTGTGCTACACAGACATGACATATATGTATATCTCACACCTTCACCAATTCAGTCCGACTTTTTTCACATTCCAGAGCGGCATAAAATAGAGCGACGCATGCCAGAAGCACCACAGCCTCCAAGTACGGGCGTCTTCTTTTTGTGAGCCACGGACGAATAGCACCCGCGCGGCAACCGCACAGGCAACTATCACGTGAATCCCGTATTGCAAGGGTTCCAAATGCCAAAAGTGAACACAAACCCCTGTCCAAAAGCAGACGAAGAATGCGATAGAAGTGCGGGACACATTCTCGCCGAGAAAGAGTACTATCGTTTTGCGACCGCGTAGCCGATCCCCATGGACGTCCTTGAGATCTTGGACCTGCATCGTCGTCAATATTACGCCACTGATGATGATGGTCCAAATGATCGACCGTGAGTTGTTGATTCCGAAAGTTTCAACTCCATTACGCACCGCGACCTCTAGCGATCCGTGGTTAAAGAACCCATAAGCCACTGAGATAATCAGCTCGCGAACCAATGCCTCATCGCCTCCGCGTAGGTCGTTGTAAAGCCATGTCAGAATCAAAATGAACGATCCTTGCCTCCAGACTCCCTGTATATAGTCAAGAGCAAGCGTGACAGGAATAGCCACCAACATCAGCTGCCGTGTCTGCTCCATTGTGATTTTTCCACGTGGTATGGGTCTCCATGGTTTATTGATGCGATCTTCCGCAACCGAGTCTGGACTTCGCTGATTTGCCAAGTCGAAAATGAGTAGGTTGGAGAGATTGAACAATAACACAGCCGGGAGTCGTCGCCAAATCTGGATTGGTGATAATGGAAGGTTCGCGGTCGAGACACTCAATGACTCCAGAGCTGGGGACTGCCCATGTAGGGGTGACGAAAGTGAAGATGATGCCGAAGAGCTGAGAGAGATAGACAAGGACCCTATTATACCGAAGACCGTATTTGGCAATGCAAAGGTGAAGAGATCACTCTCGAGAAACCCCCAAATAATGTCGCAAGATAAAGACAGCGTGCGGAGAGCACTGGTAAGCAGTGTCGGTGCAAATTTCGCAGACATTACGGATGTATTTGAATTCGGAATGGATCTTATGAGTACTCGATTCCTGAGATCCAAAGGTATGGACTTGCCAATGGTTTGACGGGAGCGAGCGAAGGCTATGTTTGCTGTACTTTTAGCGCAGAGGCCTTCAAAAGCTAAAGGGACGCTAATCCGAGTACAGTGGGGTTGGCGAGACAATAACAGACATTAAGTTTTCTTTTGAGATATTTGTACAAGGCGGAAGGTCTGTGCATCATATCTGGGGAGGTTCTACAGATTTTTAATGCTGTTGGACGAAGCGGCGTGTGTGCTCAGCACACCCCATTACTCATGGCACCGGAACCTGCGCTAGGTACCTAAGCAATCGGATGGGCCTTAGAGATCCACTTCGATAGGATATATGGTAGCGCTATTACTATGAAAGCTCGGCCACCGTCCTTAGAATGGGAGTTCAGGAAGAGAGCTTGCTAGTACGTTTTTTGCGGCCGCCACGCATTCAGCTCCCTTCTTCGTCTACTATACGTTGTATCAATTCACACAGAAAAGAAAAGGGACGATTGTATTCCTAGCTCCTTCTAAGGCATATGGAGAGAAATAAAGTTTGGGAACGATGGAAGCGAGCAAGAACCTAGTTCGGCATTATCCCATGGTGGGCCCGGCTGAGTACTCGACAAACAGAAGCCTTAGCAAGCAAGTATCCGGCCTATCACTGTCCATCACCCATCGATTGAGGTCGACAACTGTGGCTATGCTGTTCAAATATCAGAGAGAGCGATCCTGCGATCCTACGATCCTACAAAGTCATGTACCGTAGCAGCAGATGTCTCTTCAGTTTTCATGTGGGTCCTACCGCAGCCGTTGGAAACAGGGATGAGGGCGGATCCGACTCGAAGGGCTGGGTGGCGGCGGGACGGGACGAAATGGCGTTGGGAGCTAATTTGATCCCTGCATGTACCTGTGGGTCTGCCTTATGTACAAATACAGTAGCAGCCCCCATACGATCCCTGGTGATGAACTACCATAGTAGCCCATGTAATTGGCACACGACGGAGGGGTCAGTCTTCTGCCACCCCAGCAAAGGTGCGGGAGTTATCAATAATTTTTTGGCGGACAGCGTGCCGTCACATTCATTGCCATGTAGTCATCAAAATTCCCCACCTTTGGGTAGCCGGGTCAAATCCTTCCGCCGCTTGTCTGGATAAATCCGAATCGCTTGAATTGGACCGCTCCTGAAGGTTCTGCCCAACGTTGCATTTTCGGATCCTTCACCAGATGATCGGTGCCGAAAGTAAGTGCATACCCACAACGCAGCCTCGCAAGCGGAGTCTATTGGTTGGTTTGTTAGTTTTTTGGTCCGTGGGTCTGTGGCGAACTGTCGCTTATTGTGCGCAAATTTAAAAGACAATGGTTGCATCAGGTAACCACCAGTTGTGATTTTGGCCCAATATGAGGCACTTAACAGCTTACAGCGTCGTTAGCCATGTTGAATGAGATGATCGGCGGAGCGATCAGTCACTTGGGAACTGGAAACAGAATAAGTCCCGAGTTGTTGCCTGCAGAATGCTACTGTAGCTTCCATGTAACACAGTATGGTAAGGCTGAACAGTATGATAAGGCTGACGTGAGACCAAAAGCGGCAAAATGCCGGGTTCTCATTGGATGTTTCGTTATGGTGTCGAAACACCTACTTACATAGTAGTAGGTATGCAGTTCGGCCCGGGCCTTTCGGTAGCACCATCTTACGACACTTACGTGGGCAAGACGTTAATTCTGGGGGTGGCTTTACAGGTGTCAGCAGCGCTACCGCATGCAAGGTGATATTCTTGTGCGATACGACGCAAGTCTGACCAGACACTCTAAAGTGACTGCACACATTGGGGCAATGCCCCCCCTCCCTGGTGAACTAATTAGGAGCCAGTTGGCCTTCCGCCGGGAATCCTCCGAATCCGAAGGGAACAAACGGATTGGAAGATATTGTAGCTATCTTTAGCTGATCAATCACTGCCATCCTTCGAAGGCGAATCAGAGAAGATAAGCATCTGGTCCGTGTCTTCTTTGTGTTCGCTTTTGAGAAGCATCATGCATCATCGTCAGTCACGCTCGTCGTGACGCCCATGATAGTCAACTCTCTGCTCGAAGTTAATCCTCCTATTCTGCTCATAAGCTCTGCCCTAGCATTACAGTCGAGTCTGACACAAACTGCTAGCAGTCTTCTTAGGCTGAACAGACTATCATGTCGAACACCACACCCCGCGGGGTCGGCTTTTTTGTTTGCATTATTATATTCACTGTCATATGCATAATCTTCTTGCTGCTTCGACTGTGGGCCGCCCGAATTGTTCGGCGCCCATTATACGCTGATGATGGGCTAGTGGTTTTTGCCTTCGTGAGTCATGAACTTCCAGATCCCTTGCATATATAGAGAAGCTTGAGCCTTGTGCATGTCTCTCGGTTCAAGCCTTCTTGCTGAAGAGCCGTTGCACAGCCTAGCCCACAATGCTAATCGATCGATCATCCACAGGCCACGACTTTTGCCTTATCTGGAACCCTCGTCTGGCTCATCTTCAACGGCATGGGAAAGCACATAACCGAAGTTAACGAGTATGAGCTGGGTATAACCTTTCAGGTTGTCACAGCTGCGTACGTATGTTGGACGCTTGGTACAGGTGCTGTCAAGCTGTCGGTATTGATTTTGTACACGCGGATTTTCCGCACGGCTGAGTTCCGATGGTGGGCATCCGTGATCATGGGCGCGGTCGGAGCGTTCACCATCGCTTTCTTCGTCGTGTTCTTGACCAACTGCACTCCTGTATCGCAAGAATGGAATCCCGTTCCATGGGGCCATTGTCGCGACCAGTCACCGAGCGAGTTCGGCTCGGTGAGTTGCAGCCTGGCCATCGATTTCGCAATTATCGTTCTTCCTTTCCCATGGCTTTGGAAACTACAAATGCCCATGCGCAACAAAATCACAGTCAGCATCACGCTCAGCATTGGGTTCACGTAAGTACACTCTTAGGCCACGGTCCCTTGGAGATTCTTTCGTGTAATGGCAACTAATATGCTGCGGCAGTACCATCGGTGTTATGTTCTGGCGGATCCCCGTCACTATTCAATCAGCCAACGACGGCGATTTCACCTATCACCTCCTGACCATCGCGCTTATCACTATGCTCGAGCTCTGGCTAGGAATTATTGTTGCCTGTATCCCGACTCTGGCCCCGCTCCTCAACCGCTATGTGAAACCTGCCGTTGTTGATTTAATCAAGTCGATCAAAAACAAAACTGGTGGCGGATCCTCCAATAACACCTATGGAGACAATGATCGCAGGGCCATCAATTTGGTCACCATCGGTGGCACCGGCGGCAGTAAAACCAAGCACGGAACAGGGCGAATATACACAGAGTTGGATGACAGCCAGGAAGCTATCAACGATCTGACCAAACGGAGCGGTCATCGCGATTATAGCGCTTCTGATCTAGAGTCCAACCCCAAGGGAGGCGAAGTGCCAATCTCCAACCAGAATCCCTACGGGTATCCGCCATTTGGCCAACCCAACGCTCATCATAAGACGGACATCGCATTTGATCCCAAGGCGGAGTTGAGGCACAACTGCAGCGAGTTCGTACCCCAGGGTGCTATCCACGTTCAACGTGATTTTTCTACCAGCCACGAGCCTTGAATATGACTGAGATTCTGGCTCATATATCTAGCATGCGTGGTTTGCTACCTACCCAGGTAGTCGTTATTCAAGATTGGGTCTTGAGATTTCCAGTGGGTATTGACGCAGTAATTCTTGCAGAGAAAAAATTTAATCAGGTCCTGGCCAAAAGTATCATGATCGACTTTCTGTACATAGCTATACTCAGTGAAGTACCTAGACAGCGGACACAAAACTCCAAGTTCTTAGCTCTGGCAGAATGAAATTCAGGTACCTAGGTATACAAGTAGATATCACCTGCTCTATCATTGTTCAGCGAGACAATTCGGGTCGAATTGCTCAAGAGTAGACCTGCTGATTCCACGATCGCAAGTGACCTCTGCGTCAATAGGTCGATTGCCAGAAAGTCCAGCCGGGATTGCCCAATTCCACAAAACTGCCCTGTTCACGGCACCAGCTTTCCAAACAGAGGCGTGCAGGCTAACGTAGCGGATCATGCAGACTCAAAGAAGGTACACAAGTGACAATCGCATAGCCGAGATTCACCGTGATGGCGCGGACGCGGTCACTTGGGCGCCATGCCTCCGCGAACGGGGAGCGCGTCTAATCTGTCTGCCTATCTACAAATCAGTCCACTTTTCGTTCAAAAACTTCACCTGCTCGAAGAGTAACCCTATCAAACCCATGCAAGTGGGCCCTTTTGTTCTGATGGAACGCTGCAGGTCTCTTCCAGCCAAGATCTCAAGTACACAGTAGCTGTTCTGGCCACGGCTACCTTCTCCGCGAGATGACCTGCGGGGCAGCGGCAATGACAAAAAGCAGATCGTACTAGTGGTAACCCTTTCCGGAAACTAAATCCGACGTAGTATTAGGTAGGTGCTTACGCCGTTGCAACATGGGTCTATCGCCCCCAACATGCAGGTAAGCACAAACAAACCAGCTGCGCTGCAGTTGGACAACAAATGATACATATTCGTAATCTGCAGGTAACCCATGTTCAACCACGGATGACAGAAAGTTTGCTCAGGGTCTTAGCAATTTGTTACAGCCAACTAATTGTGCAGATCGTTCAGTAGGAGCATGTTCAAACCTCAAAAAGGCGCTTCATGACCAAGGGGAACTTGGGATCAATTCATCTCGACTTTGTCCCCAGCTTCAAAAATTCATTGAGATATAAGCACCGTTATCTATACATCCACTACCAAATATGCAACCGCCTATGCCATCCGTCACTGCCACTTGGCACAATGACACCTACTCGGCCATCTCGCCTTCTCGGCCTGAGCTCAGCGCTAAGGGAAAGACAATCGTGATTATTGGCTCGGTTAGTTCATGTCGGGGAAAGGCCAAGGACGAAACTAATTTGCTAACAAATTGTCTTCTTTCAGGGTAGTGGTGTAGGCCGACAAACCGCCCTCTCCTTCGCCAAAGCCCAAGCCTCCCGTGTCGTTCTGCTAGGACGTCGAGAGACGAACCTTCAAAAAACCGCGTCCTTGGTTGCGGGCGTCTCCTCTGGTGTCGAAACTCTAGTCCGAGCAGCCGACACTACCAAGTTTGAAGACTTGAAGACGATCGCTGCTGAGGTTGGGGCATGGGACGTTCTAGTCATCGCCTCGGTCCATGCATCTGCCGTCTCTACAATTGCCTCCACCGATATTGACGAGTGGTGGCAAGGCTTTGAGGTACGTTCAATCTGACGACTCTACCTGTACTTTCTATACATGGCTATTCGCCCGCCCAACCATACTCCTCTCTTGACTTGCTCACTTGTTTCGGCTAACTCTCGCCCAACTACAGACTAACGTGAAGGGCCTCTTGTTGGCCGTCAAGGCTTTCTTGCCTACGGCCAAAGAAGCTGGCTCAGCCGTGCTGGCGTTGACTAGCCAGACTACGGCTTTCCCGGTCGCTATGGGCCCGGGGATGTCTGGCTATAATGCGTCCAAAATAGCTCAGATTAAAGTGATTGAATACCTCGCTTCCGAACAGCCAAATGTGTTTGCTGCGACAATTCACCCGGGCATTTGTGACACAGCTGTCCTTGCTAAGAGTGGAATGAAGCCAGATCAGGTGCCCTTAGATCAAAGTACGTTCTACACATCTATCACTAGGAATGGATCTACTTATCTAACTATTATACGTAGTCGAGCTACCGGGTGATTTCCTGGTGTGGATGGCCAGTCCTGAAGCGTCCTTCTTGAAGGGTCGTTCCGTTGCCGCCAATTGGGATGTTGACGAGCTTAAGGCGCAGGTCGAGACCATCCAGTCTGGCCTAAGCATGACAAGCGGTATCTACGGATGGCCATACCCCCATACAGGATCGGGTTGAACGGCGTTAGCATAGTTGTTTTGGGTATTTGAGTGATGATAGCCTGTTCTCAATGTGTGTAGTGGCTGGAAATTGTTTGCAAATTTCCAAGGTTGTCACTTTCGGGATCGAGAGGTTGCGTAGGTACCTTTCAGAATTGATTTCATACTGCACTACACAGAGGATCCTCAGACCCAACAACACGCAATTATGTTAGAGCTAGGACCTGATGGTAGGTGGAGAAATTTATTAAGATTCAGTTGCTCCTTTTCCGTCGCTGTGGTACACTCGCCCAAAGCCTTCCCTCTGGGACAAGGACCTAGATACCGATGGTTACCTCATATTTGTAGACTTGTCTTCTTTAGCTGGAAAAGGTTGCCAACTTGGGAAAAATCCAGGTCAGAGTCCTCGTTGATGACCGCTAGAAGAGACTACTGGCGAACAAGGCCGGCTACCTGGGGACGTTCACGAGGTAAACGCCTACGGGTAACCAAATTTTATCAACCTCTACATTGCTTCAACATAGAGTTTTTTGCAATTGAGTAGTGAGCGTATGATTGTAAGACCTTGATGGAAAATGATGTATCTTGAATCTACTGAAAATCTAGATTTATATCTCATAGCCCTTCTATAACCCATTTTCACCTAGACTCAAATATGAGAGACAGGTGACCCGGGTTTGGTGCTAGCTGGTCTTTCATATCGTCGAACACACGATGACCTGTCTCTCCTGGCCCACACCGGAAGCGATACTTTCTGCACAGCTTGGCCGTCACGATTCTCAACACATCCTGAGCCATGGGCTGAGCAACACAGCTATGATGCCCTGTATTCGGAAATGTATACTGTTAGTTAAAAGCCAGAACTGCGTCTTTTATGGTCGTCTTGTTAGGACGATTTGAAACTCACCTGTCCCAAATGGATTACTCGCTCCTACATTCATGGCCAACTCGCTACGTCGCGTTGTCCAGCGCTCGGGAATAAACTCGTGTGGCTTTGCGAAACAATCTTCTCCTATATACATGAGGAGATTAGCAATTCACGCGCTTTCAATGTAAGAGCGATGGGGTAATTATAGGGATTCCTGAAGGAAAATGTACTGACTTCTTTGTATCGAATATCGAGGAGACACGATTGTTGTGTGAGGAGGGATGAACGTCCCAGCGATTGTCACGCCATTAGGACCAGTCTTTCTTGAACCCCCAGTGAGAAGCACAGGATACAGGCGAAGTGCCTCGTTGATGACAGCGTTTAGATGCGGCAACCTACCAAGTTGCTTAACTGCGTTGATGTCTATAGTGTGTATCTCATGATATACCAATTCTTGATGGATGAGGTCCTGGTGTTGAGGCGCTCGGACAAGCTCGGAGAAGATACCAAGGAGGACAATAGGTATTGGCTCGCTGCAAGAATCAATCGATCAATACATGACTTCGATTTGAAGGAAACATCAGATCTAACTCACCTGCCTGCAACAATTGCCTGCAACGTGTCCCCTCGCATTGTGTATAAACTCTCCAAGTCTCCGGCCCTATTTGTCTCCTCGAGTAAATAGTGAATAAGGTCGGGCGCAGGCTGCTTCTCGTAACCGGCATCAAGACGTGCGTGGATCTCGTCCCAGGACCAATTAGCCATAAGATCCCAAGACCGGACCTGGTAGATTTTCGGCCCGAGTCGAAAAGCCAGCTGGATGAGCCAAGGTGCAGGGCTGGCGGGTCCAAGGAGGGAGAGAGCATGCTGGAGCCGAATGACTATATATTGCCATTTTTGACTGACAAGCATTCCGAACGGCTTGTTCATGACAAAATCTCCCATTAAATCGAAGCCATACCAGTAGAATAGGTCGCGCATACTCGAAGGTTGCTTATTGGAGGCGTCGTTCTGAAGGGCGGTATCCAGTATCTCGGCGTGCTTGATGGCTTTGGCAGCATGCGATTGCAGGGCTGTTGGTAGTATTCCATTAATTTAGTGGTCTCTGGAAAAGTTTCTATTACATGATGAACGCACCTCGGTTGATGAAACCTTGCTTCCAATCCCGTCTTCGGGAATCATGAACGACACGATCTCTCGTCGTAAGCAACGCTCTATCTGGATGAAGAAGATCGTACCACTCTGACTTGATGCACTCAGTGCCCGGGCCGTCTGTGGCAAGATACACATGGGGATGGAACACGGTGATCTCCGATGGTCCTGTGCGCACAAAGTCTCCGTAGGTCTTGAACAGGCTTTCGAGATACAAGTGATTCATGGAATACCGACATACCCACACGTGCCAAAGCTTAGAGGTGCGGAGTAAGAATGGACCTGGAAAT
Organism: Gnomoniopsis sp. IMI 355080; assembly: GCA_027946555.1. NCBI lineage: Eukaryota > Fungi > Ascomycota > Sordariomycetes > Diaporthales > Gnomoniaceae > Gnomoniopsis > Gnomoniopsis sp. IMI 355080. The sequence continues at coordinate 32,188 of JAPEVC010000134.1, forward strand.
CCAGACAGGCGGTGCAGACCCGGAGTAGTACGATAGACGAGAATGCTGGCAAATACGGCCAAGATGTAACTGACTGTAGCAATAGCAAGGCTTGTGAACAGCTTTCCAAGAGCAGTCTCGGATGGGTAGTATTTGGAGCCGCCGAATGCAATGAGAAGGATTGCGAAGTGCGACCTTACGAGTTGCGGAGCCTGAATATGCCATTCACCGTGGATGTATAGGCCGAGGTGAGCACCGACGCCGACAATGACGCCAAAGCCAGACGCCAAAACTTGTGGCGTCGAGAGTGCGTTGAGAATAGACATCGTTTGCAGGAATCTGTAAGCCCAAAGTAAAATTTAAAGGTTACGATGATCAATATCGCTGACTTGTGCAGCTTCTCATTCATGAGAGAGTAGGCGAAGATCCCGTCTTCGAAGAACTATGGGCTTATATGATCTAGGTAACGCCAACAGACGGACTTGAGCTGTGGGCCAGTTGCCATCATTCGGAATTCCCAGCAACCATTAGGCAGCCGGCCAAGAAATTGTGAGTGATAGCGGCATGCCTACCAGTATTGGTCCCGTAATACATTGCGAGTTCCTTCGCTGAGCCGGCCTAGAGGGAGACTGCAGGCCCAAGGTGAGCGCATGTAGTATTGCAAGTCACTTGTTCGAGTACATTGCGTTCAGCTGCATCCATCGCTCTATCCACCCACCGCGCCTGCATGTTGCAACCTGGGATATTAATCTTCAAATTACCTAGGTAGTTCCGAAGTCGTAGGAGAGCGAATTTTTAGGTACGTATTGTACGTATAGAATACCTAAGGCCTCGGCAAAACGGCTCCACACCTCAAATGTCCATTCCTTCGTAAGGATGTACTTGAGTGCCAAATCTTGAGTGGGGGCCGATTCCTACATATTACTATGTGCAGATATGCAATGGCACGGGGAAATAGTCCGAAGCGTTGGCACAATGATCTGCTGTACCATTCGGCGTACGAGCCTGTTTAAGAAAATTCTGACCTGCGGAACTCAGCCAATCAGCCGGCTTTGTGGATCAGCATAGCCTCAGCCCTGCAGGCCCTGCTGCCTTGCAGTCGGTGGCCCACTGCTCCACTTGCGCTGCTTCGGCAAGTCACACTGCATCCTGCACTGTGGACGGACGGGCGAGTACTTTTATCATCTGTGGGGGTTGCGAGTGCTGATTCACGCGCTTACTCTTTACTTTTCCTGCAGGCTTCCGGGAATCCCCACAAACGATGCATCATCGTACTGTACATACATAGTAGTACTAAGTAGCACAGGTACATACATGGAATTACCCGGGACTTTAATCCTCTGAACCAGTGGAGACTAGGGCCTACCTACTATAGTAAGTATAGGTACCTCTTGCGGCGTTGCACACCGGAAGTGATCGACCAAGGACAGGGTTATGGAGACTAGGCACTGATTTTCTATGAATAGATACAGCAGTCCTGAGTACTGGACCCTTCAACAGCTCCAGGCAACGTGCAGTTGCATTGCGGCCTTCCATCTCCAGGCCTGCGAGAACACACTCTCAAACATTGCAACAACGGATTCGGCCCGGCACTACAGTCACAACCATCACTTTTGCTAAGGTACATCCGATGCAAGGATAGGCGTTGGTCATCATGGGTTCATAAGTTTATAGGGTTTGTTGGCTACACTACGTTTGCGCCAAATATAAATATGGTGTGATTCTCTTCTTGTTAATCAGACTCCATCAACCCCCGCACCTCTTGATTCAATAACCCCCGCTCGTCTACATATCCAACTGCTTATTCACATTGGTTTCTCTGAATTAACCATGACTGCTTCTTCGTCTGTCGAGACCTTCGATTATGTCGTTGTGGGTGGTGGCACCGCAGGCCTCGTCCTTGCTGCCCGGCTTACGGAGGATCCAAAAGTCCGAGTCCTCGTCCTCGAAGCGGGCGAGGATCTAACGGCTGACCCTCGCGTCAACATTCCCGCCGTAAGTCATTTGCAAGACATTGGATGGAACTGAGTTAATTTTTGAATAAAGATGTGGACGCAGTTGGCTGGGACCTCAGCCGACTGGTGTTTCGAGACGACACCTCAGCACGCGCTCGGCGGCCGTAAGATGGGTTTCGCGCAAGGTCGTCTACTGGGAGGCTCTAGTGCACTGAACAGTATGAACTTCGTTGTTAGTGCCAAGTCCAACATCGACGAATGGGCTAAGCTGGGTAATTCTGGTTGGGATTGGTCAACGCTCTCAGCATCCCTTGAAAAGGTCTATAGCCTACATGGACAGAGACACGACTCGGGAGCCGAGAACGGTAATGGATCGATCAAAGCCACAATCCCAGATGACGACAGCAAATGGTCGCAAGTTTGGTCGGACACGATCGCTGGGGTTGGATTTCAGGGAGACAACTCGCCTTTGTCGGGGACCATTTGTGGTGCTGTCTCTTACCCCGACTCTATCGACCCAAAGTCAAAGACTCGAAGCTATGCTTGCAATGCTTACCTCGATCCTGCGAAATCACGACCTAACCTGACTGTATGGACGTCGGTCCTGGTCGAGAAAATACTGTTCAGCCAGAGTTCCGACGAAAGCAGTGTTCCCATCGCAACAGGCGTTCAATACACCCTTACCATTGATGGTCAGGTCTCCCCAGGTCTACAGGTAGCTGCGCAGGCGGAGGTCATCTTGTCAGCAGGTGCTGTTAACTCTCCGCGTATTCTCGAGCTCTCAGGCGTTGGAGGCGCAACACTGCTCAAGTTACTCGATATTCCCGTTATTGTCGACAATCCGTTCGTAGGCGAGAATCTTCAGAATCATCCTGTTGTCCCCCTCTCGTTCGAGACTATTGCAGGAGAAGGGCTTGAGACTATCGATGGACTCAATCGCCAGGATCCAACTGCTCTTGGCGCCGCTATGGAGGCGTACGGTAGACAGACTGGGCCTTTCTCCAAGTCTAACGGGAACGTTATGGCGCATATGCCGTTTCCAAACATTAATACGGAATCAGGCAGGCGGGATCTCGAAAGTATCATGAACAATACCTTCCTGTCACCAGACAGCGGTGCCACCAAGACAACCCCCATATACGACGAGACACTGAAGTCCTACGTTCGGTCTGTCCTCGAGTCTAACGATCAGGCTTCTGCTTTCTACATTACAGTCCCGGGTTGGGCATCCTACACGCCCGACGGAAGCTGGGAGCCGATTCCCTCCGGCAGCGAGACGTACTTTTCCATCCCCGTGCTGCTCGCTCACCCACTCTCTCGTGGTTTCGTGCACATCAAGAGAACTGGAAGTGATGACGAGTCGTCTGCCTTGGGGTTGGAAGTCAATCCGAATTATTTGGCTCATCCGCTTGACACAGAAATTCTCGCGCGTCACGTTCAGTTCGTCGAGTCTGTCTTGGCAGGCACAGCCACACCGCTGGCTGACACGCTCAATCAGTCCGAGGGCGCAAAGAGATCTTCTGCGCTGCCGCCTGGACCGCGAGCATTCGCTGGTGAGAAAGGACTGGAGCTGGCACGCCAATACGTGCGTAGTAGCGCTGTGGGCGCCTTTCACTATGTTGGCTCTTGTTCAATGCTGCCTCTAGAGAGCGGAGGTGTAGTGGATTCGAAATTGCGTGTATACGGATGCCGTAACCTGAGGGTATGTGACGCGAGCGTGATTCCATTAGCGACACGCGCGAACACCATGGCGACTGTGTATGCTCTTGCGGAGAGGGCGGCGGATATTATCAAGTCGGGCATATAATCAACCACCTCCATATTTATTTCTCGATTCTTATATTTAGTAGAGTATCAACGCTGGTTACTTATCTATTCCCTTTGACACAAAACTTTGGAAAGCCAAACGTATTATACATTTATTCATACTTATTGATTCCTAATGATTTTTCCACTATATCCTACGCACAAATAAAGATACTTCTAGCACAGCATTACCTATATACATTGCTAAGATACGCTTTAATTTTTATGTCGTACGTGACGAACGGTGCAATGCTGGATCAACTAGGGGCCATGTCGGATTCAGCCGAGTGCCAGGCAATTCTTGGTACAGAGAAGGCTACACATCCTGAGAGATATAATCGTAGATTTCGGACTATTGATACAGCTTCGGGCTATCATATTCGTAAGAGACCTGTCGTTCTTAGTCGTACAAGCCAAGGAGCGAAGAGGCTTTGGTATATCTTACTAAGCAGAAGTCAAGACTTTTCCACTAAGAAATGAGTGTCGTTAGCGTAAAAAATTATAGAGAGCCGTATTCAATATGTCTAACATACGTGGAGTTGTAAGGAGGCAAGAACCGACCAAAGACGCGGGCTTAATGTTTGCCGGTGGGTGTAGCGGGAGTCCACCATTTGTCGTCATAAGAGACACGTGGGTCCTCAACACCGCGAGAGATGGTAAAGACTGAGAAGATACTATGCGAAGAGCTTGTATCAAGCTTGGTTTGTTGCCAAGTGTCACTAATCATCCCAACTCTGGGCAGATAGGATGCTGGGACCTTGGCCGAGCTTTCAACCTATTCGCTGTACGAAAGAAGTAAAAAGGCACAAGAAGTTGGTAGTGATTCGATGGAGCTCCCGAGGTCGGGGCCTGGGCCTGTTTATAAACAGACTCCGATCGTCCTCCTGATCCGACTATTAGGTACCTGAAATTAACTTACTTGGATTACCTGGCAGGGAGGGGTGCCCTATCATAAATATCTTTGAAGCCCGTGGCTCCCCAGGAAGATAGCCTGGACAGGAACACGACAGGACCGGCTCGAAATTTCGAATGCTGCATCACCAAAATTCCAAAGTTTGCGGTATCTAGATATGCAGAGATTAAAAGGGCATCTCACGCTGTATAATATCTGCCCTGCTCGTTAGTGTAAGGAACGTTTCACTACTTGTTTGATTACTTCATCATTGAAACATTGGCTGGACAGAAGTAGCTAATGTCTGTACACTTTTCTTGCGAATCCTACCCAGGTTCCTAAACATGCCTCTCGAGGTTTGCGCTGCCCGTGGCTTGGGTGGGACCCTTTGTGCTCTACTTATAGGTAGAGATGAAAACTTGGTGTCGACGTAGCATAGCTGTCCTAATTCAAGCAACAACCGCTAGAGAAGGTAAGGAGCTAACCTCGGAATAAGCTGGCTATATACCTAGGTAGTGCGGCACAGAAACCGTTTCGTGTAGGACAGCCGGATGGGGAAATAATGTCGCAAGAACAACTTGCATAGACGCTATTTCACGTCGTCTTCTGCGAGTCTCCTCAAATCCCTTGCCTCACGTGACAAATACTCAACCGCTTCAACTTTTGCCCGTTCTTCACTGATAAAGAAGATGCCCACAGTCGGTACCAGCGTCAGCGCTGCCACGAAGGCAAACGCTGTCCATTGGTTACCACTCCTATCTACAATCGCACTGCATACAATGGGTCCTATCCATGCTGAGCCCTTCGAAACAATTCCCAACAAGCTGAAGAACATGTACTCTCTTCCCCGTGGTATCAGTTCCGCCATGAATGCCTGGCCGTATGAGAATTGCGGCCCCAGTGCCAGTCCATAGACAGCACTGAAGGCCCAGAACTCCCAGAGGTTGTGGTACCCCACGCTATCTGTCCATATACCAATCATGCCCCAGACAGCAAGAAATACGCTGCCGATATTGCAAATCTGAAGTAAGGTCTTGGTACGCAGGTCGAAGTACGCTTGTACATAGTACATTCCGAACACGCCTACCATGGCTGAGGCACCCTGCACCATGATGAAATACGTGTTTCCCACAGCCGAAAACTCCACAGCCTGCGTCTGCGCTATCGCCACGAGTGTTATTGTGGTATTGATGCCATCGGCGAGCAGGAAATAAGACACCAGGTAAGCAGAGGTCTGCCGCAGGTGCCAGGTCTCCCGAGCCGCGAACCAGGCCTGGCGAAAGCCGAAGGTCAGGTAGCTACTACCAACGGGCAGCGTGGGGCCAGGCCGCTTCTTTTCATACAAGAACCAAGGCACTGCGAGCAAGATCCACCATCCAGTACAAACGGCTACTGCCGCCGAGTAGCCCCAGTTGTTGGCGGCCACGGTCTCGTCCGCGTGCAGGCCAAGGAGAGCCGCTAGTGACAGAGCGCAACATATGGTGAAGCCGAAGTTGTTCCAGCCATAACTGTGATTCATCACTTTCGAACGAATTAATGAGCAGCGGCGCTCGTAAACATCCTCAGTGATAGCTCCGTCCAGCAGACTGGTGTGGGCCTCTCGCACCTCGGGAAGGTCGTGCGACAACTTGGGGAAGATGGCGTTGAAGAACACGTAGGAGGCCCAGAAGGTGACACCTGATGAGCCACGTTAGAGCAAGATCAACGGCACTCAAGCGGTACCAGGCCCGCTGTCAGGTAGCTGTAGCAATTTCCAGGGTATGTCCCCCAAGGTCCTTAGCAGCGGTTGCGGGACAGGGCACTTACCACTTATTATATAGAGTGCCATAGCCGTACCCCACTGGTCTGCTCTTCTCACCCCGAGGAATCCAAATTCGAAGGCCCAGCTTAATATTGAGAAGCTTCTGACGACCCACGGATTCCAGTTGCCATAGTCTGCTAGACTTCCTACACCAATAAAGACGACTGCTTGACATAAAAAGGTCAGACCAGAAGCGATCAAAATCACCGAGGAGTATTCTTTGGTTCCGCCATTCCAGAAAACATGGCAAGGCGCTGTCACATCAGCGTCACAGGCCGAGCTGCCCAAAGGGTGGACGTTGGGATTGAAGCCGGCTTGGTATATCAAATTTTGGAAGAGCAAATTGGAGCTGTTGAAGAGGGCTACTTGTTAACAACGAATTAGATACGTGGTGAGGACCAAGATGTGATGCTTACTATTGGAAAGATCCAATGCCATTGTTTCCCGCGTAGTACGCGTAGTACGAATACAGTTCCTTTCTGGTCGCGGGGAGGTCTTCCTTATCGTGGCTTACTAGGCGCCGTGTTACGGACTTCGATTCATGATTTGTCGGGTCAGCCAGAGGCGGCAGGCTCGATACAATAGTAGAATTTTCTTCTGTCATGATTATAATGTGGTCGATGGTCGAAGTGATGTTTCTTCCCCGGTTTGATGACCTATTATGGGTAAGATGCAGGGTTTATTCCAAGGGTGGCTGATACTGTCATGAGGGGTAAACAATCTCGCCATACCAGGGCATGTAATCTAGGTAGTCTGATAGCCAGAACACTTAAACCAGTTGCCTAATGCACGCACGACAGATAAGCCTTCCTGCTGACCCGCGGCTGGATTTTCCAGTTATCAGATTACGTGACCCGTTGCAGAATTGTGCAGGATGGACAGTACTCCAAAGTTTCATCCCCCCCGGAACTTCAGATTCATTAAGGATCATATACTCAGGACGGTGTAACTGGATTTTGAAAGAGGACATTTCAGATGACCTCTCAAGACTTACATGTCCAAGCTAATCCTTCCATTGCTTCCGTAGCCACAATGACAAATTCACCCAGTCCGTTCGTCATCGGCGTCGACGTAGGAGGCACCAACACAGATGTCCGTTGTCACGAACTTTCACACCTTTCACGGGACTTGAACACTGAGAATTTCTCCAGGCAGTACTCCTACAATCGCACAGTGTATTAGCCTGGCACAAGATACCGACCACAGCTGACATACAGACCGGGGTCGGGCAGTCGATTCAGGAGGTCACCCGCAAAGGGGCCGTATCTCCTAGCTCGATATCCTCTGTACATATTGGGACCACGGTAGCCTAACGTATTTCTTAGCCGGCTTTATAACTTTGTACGTGGGCTTATGCGGCTTTATAGCAATTCATTAATGCTGTTCTCGAGGAGGATTGTCGTAAACTTGACAAAATCGCCGTGATCAGACTTTGTGGGCCCTACTCACGAGGCACCCCTCCTTTCGGTAAGCCTTTGGACTCTGTTATAGGAATATTGAGTGGATTAGAAGTTTAATGACCGTTCTTATTCCAGCTGGGTTTTCTCCGCGTCTTCGGAGACTAATGGAAGGACATGTCTCGTTGCTAGATGGTGGGTACCAAGGTGCGATGCCCTATCATTCTTCCTGGTTTCTTTTGGCAATAACCCTGACTCTTCAATCTGTGCGAAGTTGATGGTAGCCATATCGCACCTTTGAGCCGTCCACAGCTGGAGTCCGAAGCCGCTGTGATAAGATCTAAATCCATCACTTCGATAGTCTTAGTGGGCATCTACTCTCCCTCAAACCCCTCACAGGAAGAAGAGGCAGCGGCTATCATCTCAAAATTTCTAGGGCCGGGATACGACATTACCTGCTCCCACAAGATTGGTCGGCTGGGCTTCCTCGAAAGGGAAAATGCGAGCATCATCAATGCCAGCTTGCGTCGATTTGCCCGGAATGTCGTCTCTGGATTCGTAGCAGCTGTGAAGGCGCTTGGAAACTGTCGACTTTACATCAGTCTGAACGACGGTACCCTGAGTAGGGCCTGCGATGCAACTGAATATCCGGTGCGATGCTTCTCGAGCGGACCAACAAACAGCGCAAGAGGTGCGGCCATCTTGGCCTCAGAGTGTTTCGACAGGGCATATGAAGAGAACAGGGAGGTGATAGTGGTGGATATTGGGGGGTAATCTTGCCCCGACTTTTGCTACTGTTAATGAAAAGTCCAGTCTTGGTATTGCTAACAACAAGGTGGACAGAACCACGACGGACATTTGTGCCCTTCTTCCTAGTGGATTTCCGCGGCAGTCGGCTGCTTTTGTAAAAATTGCTGGGGTTAGGACGAATTTCACCATTCCATACGTGTACAGTCTTCCCCTCGGTGGAGGTTCTCGTGTCCGAGGTAATGGGAAACCGGGGAAGCGGGTCACCATTGGTCCGGATTCGGTTGGCTATCGCCTCGAACAAGAAGGGATATACTTCGGTGGGGATATCATGACCGTAAATCATCATCGATTGTTCCGAAACCCAGGGAACTGAAGCTAAAACTTCAACAGTCTACGGATCTTGTGATGAACAACGCCCTGACCGAAAAGATTGATCCAGCAACAAAGCGTGGCGGCATCTTGGAGATCAAAAGGATCCTGGAAGACGCTATAGATAGAGCTAAGACGAGACAAGGCGATGCGCTTGTGATACTTGTTGGAGGAGGCGGCATCATCGCGGGCGACATATTAGCTGGCGTCGGTGAGCTCATCAGACCGAGGTACTTTGAAGTTGCTAATGCTATCGGAGCAGCTGTGAGTCAATTATTTCTTGCCCTTTTGCATATCTACTAACCTTCTGCTAAGGTCGGAAAGATTAGCGGTTCCGTTGATGCCGTCTGCGTGCCTGAGAGCACATCAATCGAGGAGCAACTCGAGAACGCCAAAGCGCTGGCGATCGAACGTTGCATTACAGCCGGCGGTGATCCTCAAGCTGTCGACATTGTAGAGGTAGACATGCTCCCTATCTCGTACGTGACGAATGGCGCCACGCGCATTATGGTGCGGGTCGTCTCGGATTTGGTTGAGAGCCAGGACATTGTCACCATGGGAGAATACACCCTATGCCCTGAGATAGGCAGCGTTGGATTTGAAACTGCAGACGAGGCTTTGGACTACGATGACAGCAGAACTGTTGACATTGATTCATATCAGCCAAGAATTGAAGGAGATCTCTGGTATCTTACACCCACTGATCTCGACTTTCTCCAGGATGGGTCTGGCGTCCTTGGAGTAGGAAGTTGTGGAGAGCCGTATCCAACATATCTAGCATGCATGGAGCTGCTGAAGAGCGGAGTGCCTATCACTATTCGCAGACAGGATTCGATCGAAGACGCGGACCTGGTGTTGGTCGGTGGATTCATGGTGAGTCCATCTTTTGTCGTTATGGAATTGCTCTACACTATTCGCATGCGGCAATATCGCTGACTGCCAGGTGTGCCAAGGGTTCCCCTTCTGTATACGAGGAGCGTATACCAGGATTCGATGAGTGAGATGGCATTTCCTCTGTAAAGCTTTTGCATTGGATTTTCACCCGCTGACATCCAGCTCAGAGTCACAAGCGCCATCCAATCTTTGGTAAACGCAACTGGCATCAACACATTTGACGCAATCGTTCCAAACGAGATAGGAGGCCTCAATGCATTTGAATCATTGCTGGCTGCCGCGAGGCTTCAGAAGAGCGTGCTAGATACCGACTGTGTTGGCCGCGCTTATCCGTACTTGTGGCAGACGGTGCGCTGTCTTGATGGTGTTCCTGTTGCGCCGGTGGCTGTCGCCGATGGACAGGGTAGATCAAAGGTAAGAGCCCAGCAGAAGTGTGATCTGCATACAACCAGTTGCAGCGACTTATCAGAGACACTTAGGTCCTCAACACCGCAAGAGATGATAAAGACGCAGAGGACACCATGCGAACAGCTTGTATCGAGCTCGGCTCTCTTTCAGGTGTCACTACGAATCCCATATCTGGGGTAGAGGCTCGGACCTTGCCCAGAAATAGCTTTTCATATGGTAATTATAAACTTAGTTGTCATATATGTCCTCAAAACACGCTCTTAGGGATTCCGATAGACTGATACGCAACAATTAAAAGCATGGTCAATCGGACGTTCCATCGCCCTCGCCCGTGAACAGAAACGCGACGTGGCCTACATGTTAGTACAGGAACATAATGGAGTACTTTTGGGCACAGGCAAGATCACATCCGTTACGCGAACTGTCGGCGAGGGTTTCACAAAAGGCAACGTAGTCGTGTCGCCAGACCTTGTGTCAAATACCTCTTCCGAGTCTTCCCTGCTCGTTACGTTCGAGAACGAGAACCTTTTGGTCACATCAATGACCGTTGGAGACAATGAGAAAGTACTGGCCGTGTGTCCTGATCTGATCACACTGCTGGACAACGCCAATGGAGCCCCGCTGGGAGTCTCGGACTACAAGTACGGCGTCAAGGTCAGCGTGATCGCGCTGAGATCACCGCCAGTGTGGAGTTCCGAGAAAGGTCTAAGCATGGGCGGCCCAGCTGCCTTTGGGTAGGTTTTCAAAGAAGAATCCAAGCAATTTTGTTGTTGCAGCTAATCAGATATAGACTCGACATTCCGTACCGGCCAGTGGGCGACGCTGAGTATCATGCTCCGTTGAGTGTTTGGGACATGTTTGCTTGATTTTGATTCACGTGGACACTCACTCAGACGGTAAGCATTGAATACTTTCGCCACACCGGAAGATTTTCAAGTTCGAATGTCCCAATTTGCTCTTACAGGACGCTTGTATCGTCTCAAAGATACCTAGGCTTTCGGTTTCGTGCGTTCATGCACCGAGCCGCTGCTACTAACATCCAGAGTGGGAAACCCCGCCACGCCTGGACCGTTCATTATGTCGTATTCGAACCAGTCTGATATTCTGGTTGACCTTCTCTGCTAATTAGAAGATGATGATTTTTCTTAACATAATTTTGATAAAGCCTGGTCCTGATCGTTTTGATTTTATCCTTGTCTTCTCTCGTTTCCAACTTGGAAGGTTCCCAGGGTGATTCAAATAGCGCTACCTAGTTAGGTACTTCAGTCGTTTGTTTTTAGGCCTTTGGGTGCCTGAGCCAAAACATTACCTACGTATTTATGCACCCAGCATAGGTTATGAAGCTGTTCAGTCACACACATTGTACTTCAACTTTCCCAGCCACTTGTCGTCGGATCGTATAGTCTCTGAGACTTAGGAACTCCCGGGCTCATTATCACGCAAGCCGTCCATCTCTGCCTGGTTCAACCCACTTCTACCTACCTGCCTAGGTAGGTACCTAGGCTCTCAGCGCCTTTTGCAATGGTCCGTAATCTTTACTGAAACTAGCTTCTACCAGGCAATCATCATGTTTTTAATCATCTGGAACGGCCTTGGTGATGGTCCACGTTGGTAGGGTCAAGAGGCTCTGTACAGCGGTAAGACAGTAATGGAACATGTGATTGATCGGCATGAAGGAAGGGAAAAAAAAACCTATCGTGATAGATCCACTGCTGTAAACAATATCCGGCTAAACACCCTAATCCTTCTCATCGGTAGTCAGTATCAATATATCAACAATCCTATTCCGGTATATCTGTAACATAGGTTATCTAGCCTAGGTAGCTTTATTGGCGTTCCCCCCCACTCAAGCAACCCAACTCAGGATTTCCGGGTGGTCCGACTTGTGTAAGTTGTCAACTTTGGAACTTCATGTTAAAAAAACATCGATAGTATTACACATCAGTATAGGTAACCCTTAGAAGAGAAGGGGGGAAGTGCTTCTAGGCGTAAATCTTTACCAACGCCACGCTCAGATACCGGTCTGGCCTGTTTCGTCACTTCGCACTGTACGAAACACTCCAGAACAGGGTCATAATTAGCATCGATATCCAGAACGAGATACCAAGATCTTATTTTTGAAGTCGACAACTGACTTGAGCGACTCATGTCATTCATATCAACATTGATGATGTGAATTGGTTGCTAAACGACTGCCCAGGTGGATCTGGCAACTCAGAAATGTCAAATCCTGGGTTAGTGAGTTGGGGTAAGGTAGAACATTGAGAATAACTGGTTTGGAGTCGTAGAGGCAATTTTTTAAGTTCGTCTGGCTGGTAACTCGCAACCTTAAACATATAAATGCTACTTATTCTGAAGTCTAGTGACGCAAGTGAGCATATATGATCGTCAAGTACCTGCCTACCCAAGTACTCAGCCGAGTCGATTGCCTGACAAACCCCGCCTCCAGCATCAGTGCAGTGCTACCCAATCCAAATTTGGAAATACTATTGAATTTTCTCTCTCCCGTTGATCGATAAATAGTGCTCCATGCCCGCGCTCTCAAGATTTCCTCTCCGCTATTCCCTTCTGCTCGCCTTCGTGACCGTCTTAAAGTCTACTAGTCCTATAAGTAAGCAGTACTAAACATGTTCCCCCTTCTCGGTGTCACCACGTCAATCCTGAGCCTACAGCTGGTGGCTGAAGTCGCGCATGCAACTACGCATAAAGCATTTGTTGGAAGAGAAGGCGCTCCAGACGTAATTTACACGATAGCATTCGATGATGAGGCCTTGACTCTTGAGCTAGCCGCCAATACCAGCGTTCCAGTGCCGCCTGGGTTTCTTGCTTTCAATGTGAGTCCCGGAATGAGGTATCTGTGGTTTGTGGAGTGGATTAATGCTGACAGATACGTCTTCACAATTACAGGTCAATAAAACGGCGTTGTATAGCACAAACCAGGGCGTCGTCGTTAAGCCCCCTCAGGTCGAGACCCAGCCTGTCTTGGCAAGCTACTCAATTGATGCGGATGGAAACCTCGCACCATCCGCGGAAATATATGCCACAAGTGACAACGTGGGCACTTTTGGCTCCGGCGTATGGGTCGGTGCCAATCCTGCTCCGCCGTTCGAGGTCCACCTGGTGAGACCTTTCCTTCCCATGCCTCTTATTTGTCCTTTCGTCTCGTTGTGACGAGGAATCATACATCCATTCACTTTCCCTTCCGTCATCTACCTAGGTAGGACGCAATTTTGCGCCAGGAATCAGTCGCCCAAATGCTCAGAGGTACTAACTCCTTTGAACAGGTGTCTTTGGCCAAGGACATTGATAATGGGCATATAATAGTGTCTGTAGACTCCAACGGTTCCCTAGAGGAGACGTATGAAACTTTCAAATTCGGCAATATGTCATAGTGAGTGAAGCACACTGAGGCGGTCATATTAACATCGCGGCTTGCCTGGACTGGGGATTTGGACACGACTGACTAGATTCGCAGCCTGCAGTACGTCTTTTCAACGCTCTTTCAAAACTCCGTCTGTCGAGTAGCTACTTGATCATCAAATAACCAACGGCTTTGTATCATTTCCCCAAAGTTTGTGTGAACACTGAACCTGATAATCTCCAACAGTGGGGGCGCCTTTCACCCTACCTCAAAATGGGTTTACATTTTCGACGTTGAGCAGAACAACATTGTCACTTACTCGATCAACAACGGTAATACAACATATGTGGCAAACTTGACACTTCCATACCCAGTAGATGGTCCTCGCCATGGCGTAGTTCATCCCAATGGCCAGAAGTGAGTCTCCTGCCCAACCCACGAGAGGCGTGTCTTGTTGTCACTGACCAAATTATGTATCAGACTATATCTGATTACAGAGAATTCCAATCATCTCGCGCAATTCAACATTGATCTCAACACGGGCCTTCCATCCCCAGATGGGGTGATCTACTACTCCATGCTTCAAGAAGGTGAAGATACAAGCCTGTACTGGTGTTCTGAGGTCATGCTTTCGCCAAGCAACTCACTTCTGTGGGCAGCTAATCGCGGGCGTGTTGACGGGCGCAACGGATCCATAAGTCTATTCACCCTTGATGATGAGGGAGATGTTCAAAGGCAGAACTTTCTCATCAATACGACTACTAGTGGTGGATTGGCGAATTTGGTCTCGCCGGTACTGTTTTCCGACCGATACATTGCCCTCCCCGATCTGGAAGTTGGCTTTGTTGAGATGTGGGAGCTGGCGGAAGACAACAGCACGGCTAGATCTATTGCACATCTTGACTTGGCTGACGGAGGCTGCTGTGAGAATGTAATTTGGTGGTCGTAACCAAGATTTGAGGTCATATACACTTTAAGGTAGGATATGTGTCCCGGAGTGGTGTTAAATGTGTCAACGCATCCTGTCACGCCAAAAACCAAGTTCACAACCCGGATATCAAGATAGGAGGATAGCATATTCGCATATACAATTTAGCGGTCAAGATTGTAAAGGCTTTCCTAGAACGTTGCTTGAGTTCAAGGTTGGATCCTACTGCGTGCGTCCCCTAGTCTGTTTCTATTTGGTCATCAAAGTATATCGACAATCTCGGCATGATCAAGCTCAAGTCCAAGAGGCCGCAAAGCCATCCTCGCGGCTAATTTTTCATCAAAGGCATCCAACTCGTACAATTGATGCATCGGACGGGCCCATTTCATGCATCTAACGAATTCTAACGGCGCCACTCTGGCTGTCATTACTCGATCGACTTCAGCGAATCCAACGCTATCATAGTCAGGAGTTTTACAAATGGACACTCTAGCAAGACGTGTGATATGTCTCAAAACAAGTCAGACTTCATCCGAACCAATGGAAGGTGGGTCCATTTCTTGCTGGCTCGTATGCTCTCGCCAATTTTTGATCCACTGGGTGGGAAGGTTGGAACCTGGTAGATTTCCACCAGTGTGCCCACTAGAACACCAAACTGTGTTCAAAGTCTCGCCTTGGGTTGATAGGAATGATGAAAGACGCTCGATTGATGTCGTCCAATTGATCAATGCACAGATGAGTGAGCTCCAGTCTGGAAGAGCAGAAGGCAAGGCCATCTTGCCAAGCGCGGCTCCAAGCGACCACGTTGGACTACACTCGCACAAACTCTGGTGACCATTCTGGTGAGTGTGGAAATTGGTTTGATCAGTAATGCAGACGTCGGAACACAGAAAGTGGGAGCCGATCCCATCCAGAGATTTGGTAGGCTTCCCTACATTGAATGAATTGTCTCCAGGATTTGGTCTCTTGTTCCAATCTCCCAAGACAGGCATACAAAGCGAGATCAAGGAGTCTATTGCGGGCTCGAATACATCGTTCTCCCAACCTAAGGGATGCCAGGAAATCGTCATCAAGGATGTCGCCGGCGCCTCCGACTGGAATCCTGTGTAGCGTGGCGTCCAGTGTAATAACTCCCACTTTATCCTCCTCAGACATAGCTCCCAGACTCAAATTGGTCACCGAGTATTCCAAGTCTGAAGTGGCCAAGGAGATTTGAAGATCGCTGAATGTCATACCGTGGCTAGCCTCGTCGTGATATTGCCCCCCTGATCAGGGACGGATACTGGCCCTGGGTGCACGCAACTCAATTGAAGTGCACACCCAAGGCCTCTAACCAGCTCGTAGCGCTCAAGCCCGAAGCCATTAGGTCGCTAGATGATATCTCGTATCGATGCAGTCCCAAACGGGCTTGAGCTAAATGGCGCCACTGCCGAAGTCCGTTGTCACGGGGCGTTAAAAACATGTATAAAAGATTTGACAAGAGAGATATAATCCGTTCAATCTATCATCTGGGCACCCGAGGTCTCTATGAATTACCACGGGACTGTGCTGGGCTTGAACGCAAATGAACCACGGGCCCCAGAGGGCGTTCAAGTTCCTTAGCGTATTACAGCACCAGATACCATACCGCGGCGCGAGTAGTTGAAAGGTTAGACTGAAGTGTGAATGAATTATAAGTGTAGGATACGTGAACGGGACCCTGTGATGACTGTACAACCTAACATTCAGCGCATCCCGACTACGGCCAGTGCGTATCTTGTTAAATCGCTCTCCGGGGTTCTGATTTTCGGATATAGATAGCCAAATCCTTCAAATACTGATCATCGGACGGAAATGGCAATTCGATATATTCTTTCATCATCCTTTCGACGCGCGGCGACACGGGGTCCGTCCTAGCAGCAGTGAGATCACTGAGACGGGATGTTTGCGGTTGTGGGAGGAAATTGGACGAACTAACCAGAGAATGTTTCTGTCCTTGACCACAACTTTATTCCATATTGATATGGCAGGCCTGGCGATGTCCGCTATAACTTGCCTAACTGGACTATCAGGGCTAACGGTAATAACCACACTTCTGTCGTCGACTTCAACAAAAGCTCTCGGGTCCTCGACGACGGTAATGCCAGCTTCGCATAAGACCTTCTGGTCGACTGGAGTATAGATTGGATCCTGAGCATAGCATTTGATTCCACAAGTAGAATTACCATCAGAGCCGTTTACATGGCCATTGGGCAAGATATCTCGCATCATCAAAGTTAGGGCATGCTGAGCCAGACTGGCCGTAAAGTCTTCGTCAGCCCATGTCATCGTGGAGCAGGCGAGAGCAATGACCTTGCTGATTTAAGACGGAATTGCGACGGAGGCGAGAGTAGACTTGAGACGTTCAAACTGCTCACTGCTATTCAAAAATAGTCTCGCCTGCTCAAATTTCTGCTTTACAGTGGCATGGTCTGAGGCTGGCCAGAGGTCTACAAGTTCGTTTGTTTGGGAATTTCGTACTTCTGTTGAATGGATGATCTCGAAAGGTAAATTTCCGCGGCGAAATCCGTACATCTCGGTCTTTTGATTACTTAGAAGTTCCTCTATGGTGTGATAGAACAGACGTGGTTTCGTGCTAGTGTGAATACGGAATTACAAAACCGGATAGACTCAGCGGGAAAATCTGCTCCCAGGAGTAATTCGTTCGGTATTTTTCATACATTATACAGACAGAATCACTCCCGTATGGATAGGGAACATATTCCTGCCCTGTTTGGAGGGGAAAGTGGACAGCGACCCCGTCGAAGCCAGTCACGGAAAATTCCTGGTCAAGGCTTTTAACGTTGTCGAATTGCATTTCTATGTCTCGAAACAGATCTTTGGTGAACAAAAGTACACCGGCTTCATGTTTGGTTTGGATCAAACGATGTGCTGCCTTCAGCTTCTCGCTCCTTTCGTTCAAGGTCATCGGAGGATCTGGTACACTTGCAAAAGCGTCAACAAGCTCCACGGATTTGTTGATAAAATCAGGTTGAAAAGACATAATTCAAATTGGGAGTTTAGAAAGCTGTCGGGTTGAAATTCGATCCCTTCGCAAGGTTTTGCAAAGCGGTACAAGGACCGTGACGAAAGAGCGGCGAGATGAGGGCTGTTAAATCTTCCCGGGAGTTATAAAGGGTTGGAAGCCGACAAGTCAATTACCCGTGACTGTTTACGTAAGCCCGATTGCCCGGTCTCTTCGCCCAATAATGCCGTTGTACTGTGAGTAGTGAAGACACAGCCAATGATCGAGTACAGTTATTCGATTTCCCAGCCTTGATTTTGAATAACGATTACTTCCCTTGAAGTTATTCCCCGTTTTCCCATACAGAAAGAGAAAGACCTTGAAAGAACTACTGTGCTTGCTTTTTCGGTTGAAATCCAGCATTACTACCTGCATTTTGCTTTTATGGATAGTATTTATGGACGCACATATTAGATTGCTTATGCTTTCTGGTTTCGCATCCGTGACCATGGAAGCTTTTGAGGCTCTTGGCTTCGGTGCACCGCTCTCCAAGAGGTAGCCGACCAGCCGGCCTGGCGCATATTGGCGCTTCCTAGCGCTTGTTCGTTGTCGAGAGCGCCCCAATTCCTCCTGCTTATCGCGTTTATCAATAATGCGGGGAGAGCCACATGGTCGTGGACAAAGAGAACCACATCCATAGAGAAGCCGGACATTCTTCACCTCAACACGATCTGGCTAGAAGTCATGCGTCAGGATGGTCAGAGGACGAGGTGGCTCCAAGACTCGAAGTCAGGCATGGTACGTCAAAAGTAGCGTTTTTCCTTGCCTCATGCCGCTGCAGTGTTCTCTGACGCCTGTTCAGTGAAAGATGCCGCGCAAGGCATAAAAAATGTGACGTTCAACTTTCGTCCGTGATCAGTCTTACCCAGCGGCTGACTCTCTATAGGCGACATTGGACCTCTAAAGAGCATTTGTTCCGGCTGTCGCAAGGCGGGTGTCCAGTGCGACACTGCGTTGAGGATACGTATCGGCGGATCACGCACTCAGAGATGGAACCGCTCATACCAGGAAGATCAATCACCTAGTGCCAAAATCCCAAACGTCACCTCACCAGAAACACCGGTTTCTTTAACACGGGAGGAGCTCCGGAACGAATTAGAGAGCAACATCAGCGCACCTGGGGTTCCAGAGCATGACCTGGAAAGAGTGCCGCCACCCATCTCCGAAGATAATTCTGAAACCCCGGTTTGCGATCCTTCTTTGCAAAAGACCACTTTTACCGACTCGGTCACGGGGACACAACCGTCGGGCGGATTAAAGCCATTGGAGGGGTCTCCTGTCTGTTCCTCGCAGGCACAGCCTCTGGCTGCAGTCACCTCTTCAGCAATCTCCGCAGTCGAGGTTCAACCCAGTGTAGCTCACAATGATCTAATTTCTGGCGATGGTGGTGCGTATGGCAGTTCAGCCTCCAGGTCTCAAGTATCTGGTTTGGCTGAAGCTGTGCCAGGCAGATGCGACTCGTCGATTGGATCGCCATCTCAAGCCACAGGCCCGTGTCTCTGGCCGGTGGGGGAGGCGGAGTCTCGGCTCATAAAATATTTCTTCAATGTGCTTGTTGGTTGGGTGAGTGATTAAACATAAGGCACCACGAGGCCGAGTCTGTCCAAGCTTCTCCAATGCAAGGTTGACTCACGTATCGTGCATCATAGTTTGATTTTTGCGACCCGCAAATGTCCTTTCGGTCATACATTGGCACGGCAATATCCAATCATCCTGCTTTGCTCTACGCCGTACTTGCTCTATCTGCCCGTCACAGTGAGCTCACCCAAGGCATTGGGTACTCCAATTCTTATGAATACCAGCAGCAATGTCTCGAAATACTCATCCCATCCCTGAACAATACGCCCGCCGCATTGCAGGACAGCATCCTAGCGTCGGCGTTGTTGCTTCGTCTGCTTGACGAGATGACTGGTGAGTAGAAGGTGTTTTGTTGAAAGACTCACATGTCGTCGGGCAGTTTGATTCCGGATGCTGAAAATATTCATAAACTCGCAGAGCCTTCTGATCAGCGACCGTTGAGCAACCATGCCGTATCGACGACTGTTCTCCTCAGACTCAAGCAAGGAAATGTGCAGTCCCACGTATTTAGCGACGCTGCAATGGTAGTGGCGTTGCGTCAGGAAATATTCGTTGCAAATATGACTCAACGTCCAGTGGAAGCAATTGGAGACCTTTGTAATATCACCGATACATTGACGCCAGCCCCTGACGCTGTGTGGGCGTGCAGGAGCATGCTTCACGCCGCTCGCGTGACCTGCTTGGTTTATGGGGAGGAAAGGTTGAATAAAACGGAATGGGACCGGCTGTGGCAGTACACAGAAGCCTGGGATAGCGCGCGACCCGACTCTTTCAAGCCCATATATTACGCCCCGGTGCCCTCGCCCGATTCAGATTTCAGGTCCAGCGGTCCTTCAAGTGGGCAAGGCAACTCGCTACCCAAAATTGTCTTCACATATGATTGCCCGTTGGCTGGGTTTCAATACATGCAGCTCAGTCGGATTCTTCTTTTGGCTTTCGATCCACGAAGACAAATCCTCGGGGTTGGAACCAAAGGGCTACTTCTAAAGCAAGAGGAACAGATTCGAGAGGCTGTTCGCTCTATTTGCGGCTCTGCTCTGTCTAACCCTGAATACATGCCCGCCAAGATAACGGCTGGTCTGTCCATTGCCATGTGCGGCGAGATGTTCAGCAACCCTTGGGAAACACGCGAGTTGCTGCGAATTTCGTCAGAAGTAGAAATGCATATTATGTGGCCTAGATTTAAAGTCAGCCAAGCGCTTCGAGCATTCTGGCATTTGCCGTAACACACTTGCGTCTGAGGTTGACGCTGTGAGGAGATAGTTACTCCACAGTCCTTAGATAGTTGATAAATTTCGAAAGGTCGACGTATGAATTGATGTCACTCTTCTATTTCAACCGTACTTTTTGCTTCATCTTCTTTGACAGAAAGGGTAGGGCAACGTTGAGTCCATTGTCGGGCAATGACATGATTAAGGTTGTCTGTCGGGGAAATGGTACCGAGGGGAGTGATCGCTGTCGGAGAAACTTCCTGGTATGGGCAACTTTCTCCGACTCCGACAGTTTCCCACACCAAGTGCAGGAACTGGCCCACTTCTTCCAATCGATTCATGCACAGTTCCTCGTGAATGGCTCCCTACAACCCAGAAAGCGCCATCTAAGAATCACATGAGCCCTAGTTCCTCTAGTATTCCGACATTGAGATGGCTACTTGCCGTCGGCCAAAATGCAGCTGCTGGTCGGAAACTCCTCAAATAGGAATGGCTTCGCAAAACGTATTGCAATCAGCACCCTTGTGCGTTGGCTGCTACCATGGCATATCCTCACTTGTTCCCAGTAATGTGCGGCTTCCGAATGAAACAACTCAGGTATATAATCTTTACTACCCTGCTCTTGAATTGGAAGCTTCGATTTCTCAAATCTTCATCGCAACATCCCCCTGTAGCGTAGAACTCTTTATGCGCTATATTGTCTCGGCCACCTCGCACTAGCACCTACCCTATGGTCTTCATCTCAACAAATCACGATATCTCAACGATGCCTGGACTCGTCTGTGATCACAAAGATTCTGGGTTGACTATGCCAGACTTCTACGTCAACGATGGAAAACTCGAAGAAAGAAATGTTGGTTTCTTGACACCAACTGACCCTCACAATACAACGTTGGAAGAGCTGCGAAAGCGATTGACCGACGATGGCTACCTCTTTCTGAAAGGCCTTCTCCCTCGACAGGACGTCCTTGAGGTCAGAAAGAACTACTTTCAGTACTTGAAGTCGACAGATCTCCTTAAACCAGGGACTCGTCCTGTCGAGGGTGTCTTTGATCTTTCCAGACCTGCCGCAGACTATCCGGGCATCGGTACCGGACGCGAGGGGACGGGGACAGAGCGCTCAAAGGATTTCATGGATCTAGCCATTAGGGCACACGGAGAGTCATGGTATAAAGACGACCTGTGCAAGCATCCTGTCATGGAGGCTTTCATAGCCAAGCTCACAGGGTGGGATTCAGATACCCTGGGCTTACAGAGAACCTTGCTCCGCAACAACTTACCGGGTAACGCAGCCATCGGTGTACATTACGATTACATCTTCCTGCGCCATGGTGAAGACTCGGTTCTTACATCTTGGATACCCATTGGAGATATCAAGTTGGAGGGTGGCGGGCTGATCTATCTGGAGAGGGGCATGTCTTCAGCCCCTTCGACAATCTGATGTAAAATCTGAGATCATACTAATTCGAGACTTTCACAGGGCATGAACTGGGCCGGAACATCGAAAGCGACTTCACGGAGCATGCTATCGAGACCGGACTCACGCCAGAACAGGCTAAAAGCGCATTCAACCAGAACATGATGTCTGGCGGGGTGCTCACCCAAGGCGCGAAGGAGTTCGCTGAGCAGCACCAGCGCCGCTGGCTAGTCTCCGCATACGAAGCCGGAGACGTAGTTATTCACAACTCGTACATGGTGAGCTGAGAAAAATTGCCAAACGAAAAAGAATCGGGCGTCACTGACGGCAGATGAGATCCACGCCTCCACGGTGAACCATGATCCAGACGGCATCATCCGCCTAGCTACAGACCTCAGATTTGTGGACAAAAGTCGCAATTGGGACACGGTAAGTGAGAACCTGTTCAGTGGAGGTTGCGTAATGAACTAATATGGCTCGTTAACAGCGCTGGGCCAAGATTTATGAGGACGGTGATGGTGTCTAGCCAACGCCACTGAACCCCTCTGAGGTAGTCCTTAGTGCATGCTTCGATCATGCTTCTTCCACATTGACCAGATGGATGGAACATGCTTCGTATTTGACAATATATGATAAATCTTCTATGAAGATGATGTCTAGTGAAACACGTTTTACGCGGAAGGAATTTGAGGCATTGAGGTATACCTGCAAGCCTGAGATGATACCCAAGTGTTTCAACATGCCTTGAAAAGGACAAGCGTCCATCAAAGTCAAAGAAGAATGAATACAAGATGGCTATCAGTGACACCACAAACTTGCAAACCTGAGGAAGCAATAGAAAGGATAGCTTGACCAGTGTCGGATTACATGAGAACCATGAAAAGTCAAGAGAAACAATGCAATGGGAGAATATCCACGAAATTGCCCATCGACCGGGCAACGAGGAACCTCTCCTAAGTACCCAAGTACCTATGGTGTCTGACTTGGAGGTCATTCGTGGTCCATTGCAGCACACCAGCTTTCATACAAGTTGACAAGTGATCATTGCAAACAGCCAAAACAAATTTTCTGCTGGCCTTCTTTCATCATCCATGACTTTCTATTTGGGCAGTGGCATCTGTCACTAGCACCTCGCACAATACTTACCCAGCAATACTTTGACGTCGGTGCCATCAATATCAAAAAGCTTCGGCGAATCTTTCCTGGTTCAAACTTGGGCCTACAATTAACCTCGGAAGCAACTCAAAGCAAAGACACCAGCAACACAGCCACCATGGATAGCTCTCAGAGCATTGCTGATTCCAGGGACACTGTAGCAAGTTCCTGCCGCCGACAGGCCGAATCATCCACTGAAGCAGAGGAGGAGGTCGTCGACAAATTTGCTCATGTCCATATTCACAAGAAGCGTCGCACAGAGTCCATTGGCATCGGCTCACGCACAACCAAGCTCCATGGTCTGGATCATCATCCCCAATAGACTTCTTTCTCTAATCTCAGATGTACTGACAATTCTTCACAGCCTGCACTACCACTTCCTTGGCAGCGATCGCTCCAAACGCTCAAACAACATACAAAGTCGCCCCCAGCAGCATCGCCCAAGGCCTGTCTCCCTTCTGGCAGCCTGGACCTTGCCGTTCCCCGTCACCCACACCACTCGTTTCTTCTACTCCTCGCAGCAAGGACAGCACCATGAATGCCCCCGAAGCTTACAGGGAGCCCGGCGAGCAGGAGCCCGACAGCTTGCCCCTTACACACGGCTGGCTCTTCAAGGGCATCAAGACGAACGTCTGTAACCTGCCCTTGAGAGGGATCGAGCATAGTAACAAGGACATTTCCTCACGCAGACGCATTGAGGTCCTGGCCGAGTACACCTGGATTCAGATCACAAAGGGCCAGCGCATGGCAAACGTATTGTTTCCTGCCGTCTATGTGCCAGGTCAGTGAAGGCAGCTCAGATTTGAGCTCATCTCCCATTTGAACCCTTCTTTTGGAGCATGAATAGAGAGCGGAGAGCGGAAACTGACCTCGCAAACAATCACAGGCCAACCCCGTGTCTGGCAGGGCATCACCACTCCATCGGATCCCCTCGATGCCTCATCCGAGTCGCCTGCCATCATCGATGAGCATTTCCAACGCCAAAAGTCCTTCCCCTACGAGCCAACCTTTAAAGTGCTACACACACTACAGCAGCTCGCCACCCCTACCTCTCCCACCAACATCAACTTCCGTCACGTTGACATGGTCTCCGACGCTGCCACCCTTGCTACTCTGTTCGACTTCCTCGCGGACCCCGATCCTAGGAAGCGAGCCCCCTTCCGCCTTGAGCTGTCTAATGTGCACAACACGCTCTTCCTCACCACCGCCACCCATCGCGGCCGCGGCCACACCGAGAAGGACGGCCAGGGCCCTATACCCGCTTGGGTCGCCCACGCCCTCACCACGCTGGGTACTGGCGGCCACTCCACCGGTCCGCTCTTCCTATCGGGTAACCACTTTCGCGTAGTGCGCTACCGCCTCGGTGCCCTGGTACTTATTGTTCGCACGAAGGTTGACTTCACTCTCGAGAACCGTGCGCCCTTGCCACGCAACGAAGACCCTCCGTTCCGCGGCTGCCAGTACGAGCGGTATCACGTCACCGATGAGGCGGGTAAGGAGCAGATACTTGGCTTCCAGACACTCGTAAAGAACGGCGAGGGCCGTGGCACCCAGCCTGGAGCAGCTGGGGTCACGTCGGTGCGATTCGCCGGGTGGGACTGTGCATCTACGTTGGCTCGCAAGATGCCGCTTCTGTGGTTCGGTCGCATCCCCTTCGTGCTGGATGGCGTCGTTTCACAGAAGTTCGAGGTGATGGAGACAAAGTTGTTCTGCGCCAGGGAGAGCTATGGTGTGTGGGAAGAGCAGCACAAGACCAGCCTGCAGCTGATGGCGGGTACACTGGAGCAGCTGCGTTGCACCACCCACAACTCAGGTGGAGATTGTATCGTCATCGCTGACCCCGGCCAGCGGTGCTTGCGCATCCATCGCCCAGCTGTCAACCGATCCCCCGTGCCGGAGGCCTTGGCGCTGGCGGTCTGGGGACCGGACGGAAACCCTGCGGAGACGGTGTACGCGACCAGTACGGAGAGCGATGATGACAGTGAGCTATCGCAATTGTCCGGAACGCCATCGGGATTCTCTGACTGGAAGGTTGAGGCGGAGAAAATGCCGAGCTTGGGCGCTGCTATCTCACGTGGAGAGTGTATTGACACACGCCGCGCTGTGGAAGACTGGTTGGACCACGGCGAGTCGGGATATGAGTCCAGTAACGAGAATGCAGAAGGCCGTGGCAAGGAGCCCATCAGCAAGAAGAATATCCGCGCTTGTGCTCGTAACCCCGTCATGCAATACATGTTGCCAAATGGTTCGATCAGAAGACGACCCGCAGGCTCGTTCAGAAGGGATATATTGGACGGAGCGGTCGACTACATCAGGATTGACGAGGAGGAATATGAGTCCATCGAAAAGAATGAGGCTGTGGTCACCGAT
Source organism: Gnomoniopsis sp. IMI 355080 (assembly GCA_027946555.1). Lineage (NCBI taxonomy): Eukaryota > Fungi > Ascomycota > Sordariomycetes > Diaporthales > Gnomoniaceae > Gnomoniopsis > Gnomoniopsis sp. IMI 355080. The sequence goes on from JAPEVC010000134.1 coordinate 57,502, forward strand.
GATACTGGCGATAGCGAAGAAGAAATGAGCGTTCAGGCCATGGAGGATGAAGATGAGGACGAAAACAACGAAGAGGACATCATGAGCGGGGACTCGCGCTCTGCCGCTGTTTCGAGTGTTGCCATGTCCTCATCTCCTTCTCTTCAGGGAGCGACTATGGCCGACGGGAATGAGGACGACGACACTGTTTGCATCGTCGAGGATCAACCCATCCCTTCCATTGAGCTTGACGAACTCCGCCTTGGCTCTAGCTCGCAGACCGGTTCCTAGGCCGGATCTCGTTCAAGTTCGCCATCTCGCCTTGCCTCAGCTCGAATCACCAGCCTCTGCACTGAAATTCAGGAAGTCTCTGGGAGTTGGTTGGAAATAAGGAAAACTTCGTTGTGCAGTTGGATCCAATCGTCGTTCCATGCGGATACATACCTATGTTGGAGGAGGCAGAGAGGTGCAATTACTTACCTGTAAACCATGGTGCACTAGGAAAAAATCAAACATAAATAGACTATGCCGTGAAAAGAAGCTCTGGAACGACACATAAGAGTACTTGCCCCCGTCCGTGAGTGAGAGACCGCCTTCGTGGTCGTTGACCGTGTGGGTATCATTTGTTGAACTGCATTCTGGAGCTCATTCGCCCGCCATTTGTCTTCCTTCGTCCCGGCACCCCTATGACGAGCTGCCCGGTTTGCTGACCTCCGCCTCCTTGGCTGCTGCCCCTTCAGTCTCAACCTCCTCTTCACCAGCACCCGCCTCTCCCAAATCCAAGTCCCCGGCCGCGCTACCCAGCCCATCACCATTTTCACCCTCCATGTCCTTCATACTGGACAAGAAATAATCCACCACTTCCATCTTCTCAGCGAAGCCCGCCAGATCAAGCGGGATGTAGCCCTTATCATTTGCCACGCCCACACCTGAACCTTGCTCCACGAGGAGCTTTACGACGCTCAAATGTCCACCCATCGCGGCCCAATGAAGGCCCGTGTTGCCGAACTCATTTGGCGCGTCAAGGAAGGCCGTCTTCTGCTCTGGAGTGGTGAAATGGGATAGAAGAAGGGTTGTGATCTCTGGATCACGCTGTGAGCAAGAAGACTGCACGGTCAAGAGTAAAAGTATAAAAAGGGATCCCTACCTAGGTTTCCGTTGCCAGTCGCCATGTGCAGACATGTTGATTTACCGCTGTCGCGCGCGGCGAGGAGGATCTCGGCGGGGGAAACGCCTTCGCGGGCTGAGAGCGCTGTGAGAGTCTCCGTGAGATCAGACGCTTCGCCAGCGCGCGCAAAGTAGATCAAGTCGTCAATCTCATCTTCACTCAGATTTGGTGCCATTTTGAAGTGAGTTGTTTGTTACTGGACATGAACTGGGGTCAGAGCAATGTTTGTCAATTCGAAGGGAAGTCGTTGAAATTTTTAGAGTTGAGACAGTGTCAGATACAGTGTGAGCACGCGGGAGCACGGAAGGCATGGGTTGGGGTGTGCTTGGGGTGCCCCCTGCTGTTCAACGTCACTCGTATCGCAAGGCTGCACGCCAGCGAAGATATTGCTGTCAAATTATGAAGGAAATTCAGGATTGCGGCACGTAGTAGTAGATTGACAAGTGAAAATACCCTTAGATACCCAAACTCACAGCAAAACATAGTTTACTGGCCGAATCGGGACCTTTAAACCAGTCCCTATCTTTTTGTGGTAGCCCAATGCAGCCGATTTTGTGGCCTCATGATTCTCAGATTCTGAGGACACGCAAATCATTTCTAAACCGGGGGCATTGCAGAAATATGTTAGATTATAAATGATGAGGAAAAGCTTGGAATCAGATGCCTATAAGGCTTACATGTGAAATCAATACAGGTGTATCAGCAGTATTCCAAACGCGCTGAAAAGGAGTAAAAAAACACGCCCAAAGACAATTGTAAATATTATTATTGGCGACGCTAGTATTCATCACTCAAGCGGTATTCAAGAAAATTTTGTATCACGAAATCAATGGCAGTGCAACCTTCGCATGGAATCCTACATAGCTGCTCTTACTTACTCACCTGGTAAGTATAGCTGTCGGTTGGCTAAAAAGGAGGGATTCGAACCGCACTCAAAAGTTAGGTAAGTAGAAAGCCGGTGATAAGTCTAAGTAATCATAGGACAGAAGGCCTGCGTGGCCTCGCTTAGATAGCCGTAGTGCTATAGCAGCGATAATATACCAACAGTAACGACCTTGAGAATTTCGCGAATCCAAGTTGTGTTCAACTCGCAGTGTCTTAAACCTATAATATCTCAAGTCAAGTTCCCCGTAATCTGGCCCAGAGAATTGTATCACAACTGAAGGTCGATATTCTCTATATTGCCACGATTGTGAGCAAGTCATGAGCGACGCGAACTACATTATAAAGATTGCTAGACCATCTGCTTGATCGAACTCATTCTTTAGCATCACATCTGCATATCACGTATAATAGCTCGAATATGAGATGTGATCGAGAAAATGTCAAACTTATAGAAGTGGCCTTGTATATTAAATATAAATAATATGGTAAATTTCATGAGTAAAATGTACTTCCCGCTCCATGACGCTACTGCATTTCATACTTCATTCCCAAGCCCGACTCATGTCACAAAGTGATCTATCCGCAGCCGAGGCCAAACAAGACGGACCGGCCAAGCACCCATGCTGGCTCTCAAACCAAGCCCTAGGTGCGCAACACGTCTTCCTCAGGATACCGCCTAGCAAACATTCCCAACGCTTTGATTGTGAACGTAAATTTATAGTTCGGATACGTGATGCAGCAACTCTTGTTGAACACACCCTCCACCGCCTCCTGCCGCCATTCACCGTTCGGCTGTTGCCGCTCCATCAGCAGCCGGATGCCACGCTTTAGGACGTCGACGTGCGGATACTTCGCGTTCATGAGCCCAATGAGCGCCCAAGCTGTCATGACGACTTGGGACCCCTCCGGATGCTCGATGTAGGCGTGTTGCTCGCATGCCTGGGAGGATTATGAGTCAACGGACTTCTCAAGTAGAGGGAAAGATGACTTACCTGGTAGCTCTCACTCCACCCACCATCGGCTCGCTGCCTTTCCACCAAGAACTCGCACCCCCTGCGCGAACTCTCGCTACTCTCATACGTCTCGCCCACCGTCGCCAAGCTCTCAAGGGCAAACATGGTTGCATACGTCCAGCAAATCGCCCAGCTACCATACCACCCACCATGTTCATACTGCGCCGTCTTGATCCAACTCACTGCGCGCACTACAAATCGCTTGATCTCGTCGGTACGGTAATCGGGCCAGTGCTTCTGGAACAGACTGAGCGTCGTGACCGCGGCGGTCGTGCACTCCGGGTAGAGATATTCGACCATGATGTTTCCGAAGATCTCGGCTGCGTTAAGCATTTCCATCCACTCACCGCCGCGGGGTGTCTCGTAAGAGGCACAGCCCCCTGTCTTAGGGTCTTGGTACGTGAGGAGGGTGTCGATTGCATCGAAAATGCGGCGGTCTTCGAGTAGTTGAGGATAGCCCGGCGTTTTCTGCAGGAGGATGACGGACTTGAGCGCCTCGCTCACACAGTCGCTCACCGCGTATCCCTGAATTTTGTTGCTGAACGCCCATGCACCCTTCCTAGGATGCCTGTAGCACTTCTCCATGTCCTGTACGTCCTCTCGGATCTGTTGATCGTCTAGGAACTCTAGCGCCTTGGTCAGCATAGGCCGCCACCTTGGGTCCTCAGCAAGTCCTGCACTGATGACGCTCTGAATTGCGAACGCTGTGTCCCATGATTGCACGCCGTTAGTCCCGTTTACCATCAGCCCATCGCCGTTCACCCATATCGCGTCTTCCATCCGTTCACGAAGCCGGCGCACGGTGTAGCTCTCAGCACCGTCGCGAATGAGGCAACACAGAAATGTCATGGGCTGATTAACGGGCGCCAGGCAGGCATAATCAGTGTTTGCCATCTCCATGTCCAGAAGCTCAGACACCCAATCCTCGGCCCTGGTCTTAATGAAATTCGGTCTTAGGTACGGGGTCCAAACGTTGGCCAATACCCAGTTGGCAGTATTCAACAGCATAGATTTTGGGTGGTAGTTATCAAGGGGACAGATTGTGTTGCGGTGACGCGCCCATTTGACTGACTCCCAAGGTTCAACAAAAATCTCATTTCGTAGCTCCCGGATTAGCGGCGTCTCCTTGCACACCCAGCGCTTGCTCACGACATAGGACATGGCCAAAAAGACCATGCGGATGTGGATCCACCATCGCCACGGCGCGATTGGTACCCAGTCTGGCAGTAGCCAAAGCTCGGGTGGCGCCGGGTTGACCATGTCGTAGCCGCACAACCCCAGCACGGCAAGCCAGAACTTAGTCCAGTGTGGCGCGTGGGTCGCGCCGCCCAGCTTGTGTAATGTTGCGCGGGCTTTGGCTAGCACAGGGTGGTCGGCATCGAGCCCAACCATCCGCAGCACGATGTAGTTAAAGCAGGTGCCGAGAACCGTGCTCTCGCCCTCAATGTGTAGGCCCCAGCCGCCATCTTCCGGATGGGCGCGAGCAAAAAGGTAATTCTTGATTTCGGTCTTGTGGATCTCAGGAAGAGGAATGCCGGCGGCATAGTTGGCAAAGACGTAGCCGGGCAACAGGAACATGGGCCCGCCGTATTCGCATCCCCAGTGGCCCGGGGGCAGTTGCAGGTGTTCAAAGAAGGTCAGGCCATTTTGGACAACTTCGATGGGAGTTTTCGCAGTGGGTAGGTCGGGGAGGCCCTGTGCTTTGTCAGTAATTGCGATGCAGTCGACAACCCACCATCAAAACTCACCAGAGGTAGGTCGAGATACCATTTGTCCGCGTAAGACTGAGGCCATTTCTTGATGGCAACGTCATCGTCGAGATAGTGCCAAGTGTGTCGACCTCCGTCAGCCTTTAAGCGCCACCGCGTCTTGTCAACAGGTTCCGCGACTTTCTGGCGCTTGGATTCATGCTCGCCATTCGTCTGGGCACCGCCGCGCTTCTTCGCGCTGCCTGTGCCATTACCACCGCCGTTGACAGTGGCAGGCGCGGGAGTGGGCTCAGGTGTGAGGCCGGTGGATTCGCGAGTGCTGCTGCGGGTTGCGACCATCGTGGGAGCTGGGCCGACTACAAGATGGGAAAAAGGGCTAAACCTTGAGTAGCTTCTGAACTAAGCTTTGCTGTCCCCAATTTTTCCTCCACGCTTGCTGCTTGCCATTGAGCAGAAGAAGGGACGAATGCAGATTCTTGTTGCAGCGCAGATCTTCACATGCAGCGAAAGTGAGCTTGGCCCTGACCGATTGGCCAATGCACTTGCGGGCCGCACCGGGCGCTATGTCCCACCCGGCCCCGACATTGACCCTCTAGGTACTGTACACTGGCGGGCGCCCACGCAGCCACGGTACGCTTCGCGACCCTGCAGATCACCGTTGACAAACAGTCAGGTTGAGCCGACGATTAGCCTTTGATAGAGTCTAAAGAAAAGCAGACGGTAGCATTCCCAGTTGGACTACATCAATCCTTCCTCTTTGCAAGCATTGCTCAACATCGCCACGGCCCACTGGCATGCGCAAACAGTGCTGCGCCATTTCAAGCCATACCCATCTTCTCGTCCAACCAGCTCGAAAGGTCGCCCATGTTGTCGATAGCCTGGATCTCGGCCTTCATATTCAACATGAGCATCACTTGTATCTCCCGCAGCTGTTCCACGTCTTCTTGATCAAAATCAACATGTTCTTCATCTTCATCTCCCACTATCGCCTGGAGAATTCTCTGCGAGGTCTTCCTGTCGCTCGGGGCCAACCGGATCAAGGAGTCGAGCGCTGTCCGTTGGGCCCCTAAATGCGAGCGCGAAGATTCGGGAGCATCATGAAATTGATTGGATCCTATGAAAGCAGGCAAGCTAGACTGGCTGTCGGGTTTTTGGAATATCCGGGTGCTAGGTAGGCCTGATGGCATGTTGTTGGCAGCCACGAAGATATCATCCATTCTGACGCCTAACCATTGAAGACCAGGTACTCGAGTATTGGCCTCGTGGCCCAAGCTCTTGCTGCCATGTTTGTAGGTTCTCATAATATCAATGCCATGCGGATCGCAATCGACCACACAGAGGGAGGGAATCAGTGGTCGCAGGGTGTGGACAAGGTTAAGAAATTCAAGAGTGGCGAGATCGGCGTAACCTTTGCCCTATGAATGGGTGAGCCTTTGATGCACGGTTCAGGTCCAAATCTGTTCCGCCTACCGTGACAATGATTCCTTGCCCGTGCGCACAGGTCTTCCAATATTGGCAAGCTGCTAGAGTTCGAAAAGTGGCCTATTCGGGTTATACGTCAGACAATGGAAAGGAAATCCGGGACACAAAGGATGGGCAAAAAAAAAACGCGCCTCCTTCTCGATGACGAGAATCCATCTGATGTTCGCAAAGTTCATTTGGTGGATCGTGCTAATCGGAGGGATGTTGTCGGTATTGTCGTGGTCTGAAGCAAAAGAGAGGATCGATCCATCTGCCATGGTGAGGCTCAAAGGACCAACAATCAGGCCTTTCGAGGCAGCGACCTAGCTGGGTTAGCGGAACTTGAGGACCTTACTTATTGTGGGGTTCCTGCTCACAATGTTGAGACCATTCCGACCAATATCAAGCGTGCAGGCAAGGTCATCTACCAGCTGGTCGACCACGGCCTGGGTCTTGAAGAGCTCTGGATTCTGGTAGTATATATTTCTATTTCCTGGTGAGTCTGGGTTCGGCATCGGTTTCCAAATGGCGGTATCATTTCTGACGGACCTTTTCGTAATAAGGCGACCAGATCTCAAGGCATCGAGAGACAACTCCATGATGCGGATCATCTGGGCTGTGCTGAGTTAGTCAGTGCTCATTCATCAAGCAACGAGTTTGGGGCAAGTGCGCTGACTGAATTTGGTGGCTTCTGCCATATTTCTTCCGGGGAACTTCAGCGTGCCAGGTGCGCGCTGAGGAGAGTTCCTGCGACGATAGGGCATGGATAGGCCACCATCTCCTTCGGCGAGCACGTCGACCATGGATACGAAAATGGCCTCGATCTTGGCTATGACGAGTCGCGAATAGTTGTGTGCTGCATTCTGAGGGACATTTACAATCCGAGAGGACTGCGAAGACTGGGACAAGTCGGATGCTTCACTTTCGGGGGCATTGCTGTCAAAAGCTGTGGACATGGCACTGATGGTGGAGCTTGACGAGCCGCTTCTCTCACGATGGTGCGAGTTGCTGGACATTTTGAAGATTGAGGGATGAACAGAGTCCAAACTTGGAAAATGAGAGTTAATTGAAGAAATATGCTGGTGCAGGTGATCTGTGAAAGAATGAGGCTATTCTCTCAGGATGCCAGGTCCTGCCTGACGGTACCGACGGTACAGTACATGTCGAGCCATACGGTATCTAAAGCCAAATTCTGCAGTTCAAATTGCAATTATGAAATTGGTTTCCCTAAGCAGTGTTCCGGCCTCTGATTTTCTTTATGATTTGCACATCCGCAGTTGCTCCTGGCCTCAATTGCACCTTCTCCATCTACCCCAAGGTGTGTGAGCGCAGTTGAGGTGATTGGTGCCTCCATCTAAGCTGCCCCTGTCAGAATTTCACGGATGACGTTGTTCACCTTGGCTCCTTCCCCCGTTTCTTTGACAACCACCGCAACAGAGTAAGACGTGGAGCTAATGATGCAGGCAGCAGAAAAGCTTCACAGCTCAACCAAGCGACTCCAACCAAAGCTCTTCTCCTCCCGTTCCGCACTGACAATTAGCAGATCTGTCTGTCTCTTCCCATACCACACCACGAAATACACTTTTAAAAGCCAACATCAACTTGAACTCCGTCTGTCAAGCACACTTACTCTCTCCCGACACAAACATATACAACAACATACTCAGCAAAGATGTCTTCGATCCCCACCTCCACCTCGGTTCTCGAGAGCGTCGTCATCAAGGCGCCTCTTGCCAAAGTTTGGCACTTCATCAAGCTTCAAGATTTCAGTACCTTCTGGTCCGCCCTTGACAAGTCTGAGCCCGTTACCTCCGGCACCAGCAACGAGGCCGACGTCTTCAAGTGGTCTTTCAAGGACGGCAGTGTCTATGAGGTCAAGCAGGAGGAACACAGCGTATGAATCCAGCCAATTCCCGACTTTTGGGCTTTACTAAGTCATAATACAGTCCATCAACCACTCCATCACCTACAGTGTCATCACTGCCACCCCAGAGCTCTCCTACTCCAGCGTCCTCAGCACTATCCGCCTACACGCTGTGACCGCTGGTTCTCACGCCGACAGCACTTATGTTGAGTGGGATGCGCGATTCTCGAGCGATGCCAATGCCGGTGAGTTTGTCTGGGCTCTCCCACTATGTGTTCGATTTGACTGATTCCTCCCCAGGCGTCATCTCTGATGCCAAGTACAAGCGCATCGAGGCGCTCCTAGACCTTGAAAAGGCTGCCACCAAAGCTTGAGTGCCTTGTGTTGGTCTACACAACAACCTGTTGGGGTGCGAAATTGGTGGAGAATCAGGCACAGAACTTGTGATGCCTACTTAAGTAGGTCCTTGTTGGAAATACATAAATAGTTTCCAGTGGCCTGTGTCATTGGTCCACCGGGACGATTGGGCACCCAGTTCTAAAGTGTGCGGCTCACAATCAGTTCAGTCGCTTGGTAGAGCCGACTTAGTCTGAAAACGTTTCGTTCAGCGCTCTCAGAGCGCTATGCCACAAAAGTCATTTCGTTTCTCACGACCCTTACTATGATGCCGTGACCGCGTCTCCCACTTTATTTTAAATTGAAGTCCGTAAATACCGGCTGCTCTTCATCTCGTCGCTGGAGGTGTTGCTATCCGATTGGGCCTTGCGACCAGATACTCCATCGAAGCCAAATATACTATTGGAGACACTAAATGAACGAGTATAATACAGTCGACTGCACATTGCAGACTCAAAGATCAGATTAGTTGTGGTTGAGAGATCCTCTGGTATCTGGAAGCCTAGGTACCTACCTACCTAAGGTACCCATCGAGCCAACTTTCTGAATGTGACAGAGGCCTCCATAAGCCCAAAGGTCTTACCTACCTATCAACCTGCTATTTACCCTGCCCGGATTGCTCTTCTGGCTGATACTCAGAATCATGACTGAAATCCAAGTGAAGTGGCCTTGAGACCAAACTTCAAACTGCATAATCCCTACAAGACCAAATTTGCCTAGGCAGAAAGGTACTCAAATCTACATGATGCCAGACTCGTGAAATTCACGTCCCAACCTCGAGCTACTAGCAACCATTCCCGCCGGTGCCATCGCATCCATTGACAATATCAGGTTGTCTGGAAACGGCTGACGTACTTCTGCTGTTTTCGTAGGACTTGTGATGAGAACTTTGACCGGGACGGCTATACTGCGATCGGCGGATAACTTCAAGATAGCACTCAAGACCACGGCCATATCATTCTTGAACTCGTCCCTCTCGTAGTACATAATGCCGTCGATTAGGCAAATGATCACAACGTGGTTGGGCAACACCCGTATCAGGGCCTCGAACAGCTTACACAGCTCGTCAACGTCGCCCATCCGGATCTTGTTGTCGTCACATTGAAGCGTGGGCATTTGGATACTGCCAAAGTCGAATCGTTGTATAAGCTCTACTATGAAGCTTTGGATGATAGCACGACCGCCGGTGTGATTCTCAATTCCACTGGGCTCAGTGTGCAGTCCGCAGAAGAATGTGAGAGGAATAAACCGAGAGTTGCGTTCGGCGAGGGTAGTTGTGAGTGACATGCAGAATAAGGTAAGCCCTGATATATAAGCCGTTCGACCGTAGTTCCCATGGACCAGTAGCTGCGTAGAGGTGGGCGCGATGAGCCAATCTCGGATCTGTCCGGTTCGGATCAGCTGCTCTGCGCGAGCCTGGTCCCGCTCTGTGACCTGGACTTTGCGCCTAGCTTCAATATGCTGTAGGTCTTGTGCCAGGAGATCTGGTACGGCGATCCAATCGAGTAAGTCTTTGGGGGTGATGATGCACTGGGTCATGGATGAGGAATGAAATTGTGGCAGTGGGTAATAGGAAGGCGAAGGCTGGGACACCGCCTGGGCTGCCGCGAGACAGAAGGCGACTCGAAGGCGTTCGTTTTCTTTCCGTCGACGATAGCCTTCTTGCTCTAAATGGAGCATCCATCGTGTTTCATACTCATCCAATAGTTCATGCACGATGTTCCGCAGCTCGTGGGGCCGCACTTGGTCACGGCTTATCCGCTCCACCGTTTCTAGCATCGCTCTGTTTCCTACAAGTACCATGAATCAGCTTTTGAGACTTCAATTGAGGGTTGGATACTATATATGTACTTACCCTGCGTATTGATTTTCGTGCTATGAAAAACTTGGTACATATTCGATTTCTTGGCTTCCTCGAGCAGCAGTCCACATTTGATTTTGACGTCTGCTAAGCTCTCGATAGTGTCTCGCTCGTAATTCTCTCTTTGAACGGTTGCGGAAATCAACTTTTTCCCTAAAGGTGGTGTTTTAGTCTTCACTCAGAGTCATCGATAAGAAAAGGACGCAAGCATACACGAGCCTTTGGTCAAAAAACCGAGGACATTTTCCGCAGCATGTAGGGTGCTAGCTATCAAGTCGATGGACGCTTTCTCAATGTTCACATCTTCGGGGTAAATATGCAAAAAGAGTTCTATATCTGAAAACATCTTTTCGAGGTCGTCAAAAGCCTTGTTCATATTCTTCCGTACGGTGCTCGCAGCCCGCGCGGCCTGTCGTACACAGATTAGTTGTCAGTACTCTGCTTTACAATGTGACATGAACAGTTCCCTTAACATGGTTGATGTATTGCATACCTCCAGTAAAATTTGAACGCATCCTACTATTGGCGTTACGGCAACAGAACCGAGATCACCACCGCTCGGAACAAGCTTGAACATGCGGTTGAGAGGTTCTGCGGCGTGATCACCAAACTTCCTGTACACCCTTCGGAATCCGGCTTCGAATCTGTTGTCTACATTTGAATAGGCGTTCTTTGCCTTCTCAATCTCGTCCAACACCTGAGTCCAATTCGTCTTATCCCGTATTCTTCTGTCGAGTCTTACTAAATGTTCGGGTTCTTTGGGGCGAAGACGAATGACCTGAGCCATAGCCTGTGGGAATAGCGAGTCCCATTTTTCCAATGCTTCGAGAGGGCGAGGAGTTGGGCGTGGCGAAATGCTCGAGGAATCGAGTGGATCAGTGTTGCATAAGGCCGTCTCAGTAACCGGATTGGCCGGGATGACCGCGACGCCATCACATGATGGCTGCGATAGGGGCTGAATAGATGGATTGCAAATCACCCAACCTCCAACAGAAGGATTGTACGTGGAAGGTGGCGTTGAGAAGGCAGAATGATAACTGTCTAAAGAGTTTTCAATGAAATCGACGGCAGGTGTCTGCTGTCCCAGATGTGGTCTCTTTATACGCTGGCGTTCCATTGTACCTTGGTCGAGTTACTCCATACAAGTTCTCATCAAGTTGACTGACACAGAAACAAGTGATCTAGAGCTGGCATGGACCACCAAACAATCTAGGATCCTTTGGAACTTTGTGTCTATCGAACAGGCGAGAGTCAGACGGCTCCAGCTATTCTCGGTGAGTGGGAACGTTACAAAACCACTCCATCATTGTTCGTCAAGGTTGAAGAACCCACTTTGCCTGTGCGACCCTCCTTCAAGCTCATTCCCTCCGTAATCCCGCACCTTTTTGAGCTCCGGTGTGTGTGCTGGTCCTGGAAAGCCACAATCTCCGCTAATGCTGTGTCACTTGGTAATGCTCACAAAGCCAATTGATTTCTGGAGCTACATGGAGCAGAAGGAATCTACCTCCAATAACAACTATGGCGCACCCTAGTCTTATCGCATGCCGTCATCCAATAGTCCGAAACAACGCTGCCCAGTGATGGCCGTCCTGTAGTCTACAGCACGCCTTAAGCGCTGGCAAGCGGGGTGATCAAAGAGTCGCAGCTTTGTCTTAAGAGCCTCATCCACCGAGGGCTGAGTACTCCCTGGGGTCCGGTGTTCCAGAATCCGTTCTTTTTCATTCATGTTTGGCTAGCGCACCCGTGGCTCGTTCTACTTGCAATTAGTACCTACCAAGTGGTGATTATCTATACTGAGTGGATCTATGACCTAAGTTTTCAGCAAAGACCACGAGTAACGTTAAGAAGGCACCCGAACACACATCATTCCATTGAATGGAATGATATGGACGATGTCACCGTCCGATTTTCCAGATCCCAATCAAATCAGAGTTACCGATCGCTCCCACGGCGACGAGAAAGACGAGTCAAAAGAAAAATCCGAAGAAGTACTAGCGTGTAAATCGCGGGGCGGGCCCAGCCTGGAAGATGGTGGAAGAATCGCAATGGGTGTTGAGCCTGGTCCCGCCGATGAACTGTCTAAGGGCCATGCCAGAACTAGCTCCCTGAACTTACCACGAGGTTCAACTTCAGTATTTGATGAGATTCGCAGGTTACATGAAAAGCTTTTTGATCTGGAAGAGCAAGTAGTGCAGGGAGTGACTGGCTTCGAACATGTGAAAACTGTGGAGTCGATGGACATCAAACCGGAAGGCGCCCGACAAGATGACTGGGAGCTCAGAAAGCGCATTCGAAGAGCTGCGTCTGCAAAACAATGGACCAAAAAAGTCGAACAGCAGTCACAGGAACAATCCGAGGAGAGAAAACACTATGGTCAGGCTCCAAACAAGGACCTTTCCCTCGGAAATACATCCCCCACGATGTTCCATGTTCAGAAAGACGGCACAATTCAACGCAAGGCCATTTTGGAAGCCGCACATGATTGGAACGCCGAGCATCCAATCAGAGTGTCCGATGAGACTCCAATAATCAAAGGACCCAATGCGGGCGAAATATATGAACGCTACGTGTACGAACATCACCCTCACCGCGGCGTTCGTCCTCCTACATCACTTCGACCAGTATGTCCCCCATTTGACGCCAATTTAGCTTCCAGAACCAGAGAACCACAACCTAAATCATCGTCCAGAAAACTAGGGCCACCGACTGAATGGGATCAATCGGACTCGGAGGAGTGGAGTAGTGATGCGTCCATTCGCTCACGAGACTTCAACTATTTCCGGTCTAGACTGCGAGGCGACTTCGAATGGGAGCTGGATCGTCTCAATGCTCAAGTACGGCGATACAGGAAACACAAGGCCAAGAGAGAAGCGCGAGCCCGTAGAGAAAGGGAGGACAAAGCCAAGTTGAAAGAAGAACATTCGTGGCGTGAAATACAGAGTCGAACAGGCCTGGATAGATTCGGAAAGTCAAGTTTGAATCCAGTAGGCTGGAAAGTGTTCCAGGTGGCCCGAATGGCACCAAAAGAACTGGCTGCCGTCATTGATATTCTGACTGAAGAGCCAAAAATTGAATTCGAGCTCTCGCCTTGGATGAAAATCCGAATGCCGAAGCTTTCAGCAATCGACAAGTCCAAGAAACCGGCGCCATTCGGCTTCAAAATGCCAGCTGTTGAGGCCGTTGAGAGAGAAGACCAGCCAGAAAATCCACATGGTCAATTTGAGCACTGGAATGGTCAAGGGGCGCTGCCTGAACGGATTCGAATCAACTCAAAAAGTATCATCGAAAGCCTTTCAACTATTCATGGAGAGGCAATAAGCACGGAGGAGCCAATTCAACCTATGATAGTCTTACGCCCATTCAGGATTCTGAGTTTCTATGAAAAAGAGATTCGAGAAATGACTGCGAGTTCTATGGAGGAGATAAGGATGAACCAAACGACTTCAGCACCACAAGTGGAAGTCGAGAAACCGCAGACGTCTCTTCCGCTCACTACTTCTGTAAGCCAGGGAGCTTGTGAAACTGCATCAACTACAGTCGAGAACGCTGCAAGTCAAAAAGCAACGACCAATGAAGAACTGCAGGCCAGAAAGGAACACCTGACATGCTTGCAAAGGTTCATCGGTGATTACATTGGCAAGAAGATCGCCTTTTTGAACAGTTCAGCCTGCAGAAAGATAGTGTTTTCTGATCTTTGGTATTTATTCCAGCCTGGAACCATGGTTCTCTCAGCGGACGGGAAACAGGCCTACCAGGTCGTCAATGTCAGATCCAAGCAGCACAAAGGTACTGACCCCCGAACTGCTTGGGACGCGCTTCTATTCGCCGATCCAGCTTCTAAGGACTCGGACAGGGCCGGGGGCTCAACTTCGGGCCACCACCCTGGGGCTGATATCAGTATACAGTGTGTTTACATTCATTTCGACGGCCGTGAGCTAGGTCCAGTCCTAAAGCGCTTTAATATCAATAAATGGGATGGCGAAAAGGACATCTCGTCCCTGGAGATGCATCCATTGCGTCTTCATATTCTCAAAAGCCTTCAAGAACGACCGCTATCGTCAACAGCAGAGACATCAATCAATGAACATGACATAGAGGAAGGTGTCCAAAATCTTCGATACAGGCTCATTGACAGGGGCAGGCTGTTTGCGAAAGTGGCTGCTGTGAGACACATGTACTACTCCGGACTTGCAGTCAATACTCGCGACGAGATCGAAAGTCAAGTCATGATCGACTTCGAGGCCGCCTTATCCGAGGATTCCAGGAAAGGTTGGGTCCCCCGAATCAAACGACTTGTCGGTACAGATTGGGATGTAGACAACAACAAGGACGCCGATAAAGAGTGTAGTGCTGAATGCTGCCGACACGAGACAGTTCACAATGATTCATACGTCGAGACAAGAAATAGGCAAAACTTCATCAACAGCATAATCCAGAAGATGGAAGACACACCTCACAAGTTGCCCTCGCCCATAATTTTCCCCCGGCCTTTGGGAGATTCCAAACATGAAGCCAACGAATTTACGGAAGACGAATATATGATCATGTCCTATTCCGTCTTTGGATTCGTTCTACGTGACCGCACATGGGGTAAGAAGCTCTATTTCGTCACTCGGCTTGTTCCTGTACCTCGACGCTGTGTTTCAATTGAAATGCGAAGGCTAACAAACAATTCCTCATTAAAGCGGAGCTGGATCTAGAATACCTCTCTGATGTTGCCACTGGTGGGAGCACCCCAGAGCAAGCTAACGATGATCTTGATGAAAGCGATCAAGGGGCTTTTGGTCAACTTGTGTTGCCTAAAGGCCACAAGAAGATGGTTCTGTCCCTTATTTCACAACACTTCAGGAAGAAGGGGTCCGCAGACATGAAGGAAGACCAAGTTGATATCGTAAGAGGAAAGGGTCAGTCCAAGCCAACTGTCTAACATCCAATATGGACCACCTCGCCTAAGTGGACATTCATTACTGTCCTCAACGCTGATCAATAGAACAATCAATGCAGGAAAGGGTTTGATAATTCTATTACACGGAGCACCAGGAGTTGGGAAAACCACAACAGCCGGTAGGTTTGATAACACAACTTAAAATATGAATGCCACCACCTTTGTGCTATCGTTTCTAATCGTTTCGACAGAGGGCGTGGCGGAAACGTTCGGAAAGCCTCTTTTCCAAATCACCTGTGGTAAGTTTTTATGGCTTCGTGAACTTCTCACCCCTTCTTGTTACCCGGGGCTTGGTCGTCCGACCTATTCTAGGTCTCACACTAAAAAACCACAGGGGACCTCGGATCCAGCCCTAAAGAAGTCGAATCAGCGGTGCAGACCAACTTCGCCCTCGCCAGCAGGTGGGGTTGTATTCTTTTGCTTGATGAGGCCGATGTGTTTCTGGCGGAAAGGAGGCGCGAGGATTTCAATAGGAACGGCATGGTCGCTGGTAAGCCACATCGTTCTACATATTGCATTTGGAAGCACATTTGTACGCTCAGAAATTGACTCGAACATTCTTGAGCAGTATTTCTGAGAGTCTTGGAGTACTATGCCGGCATATTGTTCCTGACAACGAACCGGATCGGAGATTTCGATGAGGCCTTCGCCTCTAGAATCCACATGAGCTTACATTATCCGGCCCTTGATGAACTCTCCACCATGAAAGTCTTCAGACTGAACTTGGGCATGATCAAGAATCGTCTGAAAGACAGCATCAAAATCGACGAAGACGAGATCATTAGTGCCGCAATGAAGCACTGGCGCGAGCATACAGATGCCAGGTGGAATGGGCGGCAAATCCGCAACGCCTGTCAAACGGCCCTCGCGTTAGCGGAGAACGAAGCCCAGCCAAAGGGACAGAAGTACAGCATCTCGGGGAAATCGACTACGAAAGTCCATCTGACTTTGGTTCATCTGAAAGTTGTGTCAGATGCATACCTCGACTTCACGAAATACCTCAAGGCTGTTCATGGAGCCGATGCTGAAGGCCGTGCAAAGGAGTCAGGGCTACGAGCACTCGACACGCTACTGGAGGCTCTCAAGTCCGACAAGGTCAAGAGAAACAACGATAGCAGCATATCATCTGATAACAACCCCCGGAGGCCGGCGACCAGCAACAGTCCGCTACAAGGCTTCACGCTGAGACCGTCCTCGAGCGAACCTTATTCAGGGACTGCTGCACCCGCCACACCGGAGCCACGACCAGCTCAATACGCTCCCCAGTCAGGGTGGGTACCATCGCAATGGTCCAACGACTCGCCTGCTTTCCAAGCTCAAAGGACGGAGCATGCCCAACAACGCTTTTACGCTACGAGCCAGCCACTCAACGATCCACAGCCTGGCACACCGACGACCCAGCCAGGTTCAGCGGGACGCCATCTTCACACTCCTCAGCCGCACAGTAATCCCATATATGGGCAGTACCCCTCGTCTTCTATGCATGAGAGCCAGGGTTCTCAACCATATGGAGCAGCAGCTCCAGCTGCCGCTCACCCACATGGACCGAGTGGGCCTCAGTCGCATGGTATTGGTCCTGAGTATTACGCTGGTGGTGATCAAAGCGGTTCAGGCCAGTGAGGTGGCCTGGAAGGTCTTTCCTGGGAAATAGGTACGATATGAAGGCGGGCCTGTGGCAGTCTTGTATCGGGTATGGGAAGCCTTGGGCACACTTCGGACTTTGCAACTAACTTGGAGCGAAACTGGTAGCCTCTCATGACTTTACGAAAATTTCCTTGTTTACGATTAGTATCTTCAACCTACCTATTATGAATTATGATTGCTTTCAGACCTTGTGCTATTTTTCGGGTCCAGTGGGAGTTTGCGCGGTCGAAAATTATGATGGTTTTCCACACCTGAGTTTTCGACTACTTAACTCGAAATGAAGCCCCTTGATTTTCGCTTCGTGGCTGTCGGCCGTCCCTCCCACTGCGGCGTGGCCTGCATCTCTGGGTGCCCGTCATCTTTCTCCTCCACACTCGCATCAAAACCCTCCACCACACGGCCATCCTGATTTGTCGAGGTTCTATCATCCAGGGCCACAACGCTCATATCCGTCCGCACCTTGAACGTTTTGCCACGCCAAGTGACTGTCGAACCAAGAAGCACGGCCCATGTCCAGATGGGGAACGCGAGAAATTCTCGTCCGAGCCAGGTAGGGAGCCACTCGCGGAACGGCATTCTATCCGAGCCATGTGAGCCTCTTGCAAAGGCAGGCGTATCCTCATCAACTTCAACCGTCAGCAGCCTGTGCAGCCGTCGGTAAACGGCGCGATCGCATGCAGCCCAGATGCCGACGCCCAACGCCCAACCTGTCACGGTAGCGCTCCACGTACGCGGGATGCCAAAGATGGTATTGAAAAAGGGCAGCGTCGTCGCAGCGTAGGCAAACAGCGCGTTGCACAGCAGCGATTCGACGCCGGGCTCGACAAGCGTGGCTAGCAGGACTGTCCACTTGCGGGCGCGAAGCCAGCGCACCCTCCGTCCCGCATAGGCAGCCACCGATACGCCACATACGGGTTGGATGCATATGTCGCCCCAGACGAGCCCGTGCTTGCGGTAGCCTGGGATGTCTGCCTTCCAGAGCAGGTCGCCAATCAAGTGGTCTTCGCAGATGTTACTCGAGAAGAAGTCAACGCCTGTACCGCGAGAGTAAGAAGCGGGGGAGAGGTTGTGGTTGTGAGCTGGGTCGGTATATTTGTCCAGATGAGATTTGCGGAACATGTTGCTCTTGCCAATGATACACGGCGCGACGCCGACGGTGTTGATCGCGCCGTAAAACTTGGCATGTGTGGTGGTGAAAAACATAGCGTCAAGGCCACCGCCGGCTGTGCGCCATACTCGCTTCCATAGAGATTCTGGGGCTTGGGCCTTTCCTGTTTCTTCGGCGCTTGGCGTAATATCGACGACCAAAGGCATGTGGTGCACGAAGCGGTATGGTGTGGTCTTTTGCCCGTCAGGTAGGAATCCCATCAGCCGGTCAACCATGCGCCCAGCTACGCCTCGCGAGATCCACACATTACAGTCGATGATCCATATGAGATCGCCCTTGGCCTCACGGTATGCCCTGCTGATATTCCTGATCTTGGGGTTGGGGCCGAGGTTCGTGCCATCCAGGCCAGAAAGCAGTGGGTCATACTCCTCTACAAGTAAACGAACGTCATGGGTGGAGGAGAAGTCCTCGACAATTTTTTCCAAGACAGGGTACGCCGGATCATCCTCGGAGGACACGCAGAGGCTGATGTGTAAGTGAGAGGCCGGGTAAGACTGGCGAAAAGTCGCAGCAAGGCAGGCATAAAGTTCAGGCTCGAGGCCTTTGACGGGGCGAATGATAGTAATATGGGGAAGCTCATCCTTGGGCAGGTCCGGTGAGACTGGTTTGCGAGGAGGGGATGAATAGTATCGAAACCTGTGCGGAAATGTTCAGTACAGGTAGGCGCGGCGCCCATATCGCAATAGACTCACAGCATAATTATCCCAACGCTTTGTACCACATAGACAAATGAACTCCATATCAGGGCCGGCACTGCGGCATACACCGCTCTGTTGTCCATGACTGGCATGTTGTCGACATGCTAGGGGGCGAGACCCGCAGAACTGATGCACTAATGAGGGACAGAACGAGGTGGTCGGGATAAGTGGAAGCCCGAGGTTCACAGGAAACCCATCGCAGTCAATTGTTTCTCGCCTCGTGCTGCGAATTATAGGACAAAAGCGGTCGGCCCGGCGATGAAAATGTATCAAGCTGACATTTCGGCAAGGCGGTGACGTTGAAAGTTGAGACTGAAGAATCGGGACCGAGCCCGGCGCTTATGTAAGTCTCCACACGCCGACGAGTCAATTTCAACGACAACTCTAGTCGGACCTGTCGCAAACAAAAATCTTTTCTCAACCCACCCACCCAAACTCCACCAACATGGACTTTTTGGTCAACACCACACTTTCGGATACTGTTTGATTCTTTTGACAGTGCCGTCCACCACCTTGCTACTTGCTCCCACCACAGGCGCTCCGCAGTTGAATGGCCTGCACGAATTCTGACTGTTCAGAATGTCCCTCACAACAGTAAGTCAGCCATCACTGTCTACTCTCACTTGTTCCCGACTCCTTCGCGACGATGACAACTTGATTCATTTCACGGTGCTTAGAGAGCCTCGTCTCTCGATGAACGCCCTTTAAAATAGACTATAACGGTATCTGAGCGATCAAATACTTGGACATGTTTCCTGCCTCTTTGGCAGCTTCAATTTTGGCCAAAGACTACGTAGACTGACTTCAAACGTGGCAAACAGTCCGACATGACCTGAAGACCAATGGCTGAGCTTCAAAACCAATTGCCCGACCAATCGGTCACCTCATCCTCTGCTGCAACCACAGCTGCAGAGCCTGCTAACGATGTCTCGCCGGTGACCACATCGACCCCGGCAAAGCCGTTAAAACCACGGCAGCCATCGATCCACGAAATCTACAAGCAGCCTGCCCCGCTCCGGACCTTCCCCTTCCCCACCCTCACCGGCAACCCTCTCTCCCTGGTGCATTTAGCCGCGGCCTGGCTGAGCCAAGTCTTCTCCCCGCCTCCCGCGGAACCGTCTGTGGTCCATACGGCTTACTGGGACCATGAAACCCGCACAATCAGCGTCACGGACGAGGAGTCTATGGCGGCTCTATGGCGGCAGGGCTTCTACGGTAAAGGAAACTTGAGTCGTAGCGAGCCAAATTGGTTGAAGAGGGAGAAGATTCGCCAAGGAGTTGCTCAGGGCAAGGTCAGCGAGGCCAACACCGAGAAGAGGCGAGAGGACCGCATTCGCGCGAAGTGGGAGCGTGCGCGGCTCGAGCAGGAAGCACTGGAGCAGCGGCGTCTGGAGGAATTTCGCTTGCTGGCTCCGAGTGCTGCTGTCGTGCAAATTTCCGCACCGGCAAGCATTGCGCTAATGCCGCCTATTGGTCCGATAGAGCTCCTGGCTTTGCCCAATTCCCACGTCGAGCTGGCTGCCTACACTCGTGCAAGTCGCTCTGAAGAGAGCTTATACGAGTCCGGCCTGTCGCTCAACGAGTCTGGTTCATCTGGAAACGATGATGCCGATTCCAACACCACTGTATCTTCCGATCCCGCAGAGCTGAAACGTCGGAAAAGCGTTCGCTTCTCGCCAAAGGTGGAGTCTACCGTCTTCCAACACACCGATCCCCCAAGCCCACCTCGCTCGGTGTCATCCTCGTGCCTCAAGGCTGAGACCATTCTGGCGTCCAATGGAGTGCCCACCTTGGAGACAGACCCAGCTCTCGGCGGTTCGAGCACTTCGCCAAAAGCCGCTGCGGAGGCGTTGGCTACAGTCAAAGTGACAGTGGTCAACAAGGAACACCTGCAGCTAGCGTATGAAGAGGCGTTCTTCCTGGCGTTTGCGCTAGGGGCCCTGAAGGTGGTGGACACTGCTTCGCAGAGTGTCATTTCCACGCGCGACCTCCTCACTCTACTTCGACAACATTCTTACTTCCCGCCGAGGATGCCCGACACTCTTCAACCTGATGATCCATTCCTTGTAAATTATGCTGTGTATCACCATTTCCGGTCTCTGGGATGGGTTCCGCGCCCTGGCGTGAAATTCGGTGTAGACTGTAAGTATTGAACAGCGATAGACCCTATGTGCTGCGATCGACGCTAATCCGTAACAGGGCTTCTTTATATGCGTGGTCCGGTCTTCGACCACGCCGAATATGGTCTGGTAGTGTTGCCGTCCTACAAGAGGCTCACATGGCACCAGCTCATGGGAGTCAACAGGGTGCTGTCCAAGGTCTTCAAGAGCCTAGTGCTCGTATATGTTGATATCCCCAGCCCCACAGCGTTGGAGCAAGGGGAGGGTGGGCTCGCGGCCGGGCTTAGCCAGTACAAATTACGCGAGGTAATGGTGAAGCGGTGGAGCTCGAACCGCAATCGGGATCTCAAATAGTATGACGTCGAAATTGACTCTTCGGCTTGGCTCGGGAGGTACATAGAAGATCAGATATATATCAAAATTGATACGGATGACGATCTGTCGCAGCGCTTGGATCACCCTCGATGACTACCATCTCGCGCTCAACTGTTTATTTCAGCTATCACGCCATAATCAGACTTATACTACTCTGCGGTGTGATCCTCATCAGTACAACTTCAGAATCAACTTTACTACACACATCACTTCTTCGCTCGAAACGCAGCAGTATTTGAAGAGTTCAGTCAACATGGGTAACTCGAGCAGCTCCATCACAACACCATCATTGAGCAGAATGTACAACCCCCGACAGGCTCTAGTCGGGTGT
Source organism: Gnomoniopsis sp. IMI 355080 (assembly GCA_027946555.1). Lineage (NCBI taxonomy): Eukaryota > Fungi > Ascomycota > Sordariomycetes > Diaporthales > Gnomoniaceae > Gnomoniopsis > Gnomoniopsis sp. IMI 355080. The sequence continues at coordinate 79,119 of JAPEVC010000134.1, forward strand.
GCAGCCACAACCAAATTTCATGGACAAACTGTTCAACGCGCTGAACCAGCTCATCCCTAATCCAATTACTGTATGTCTTCCTCTGTCGATTTCCTTCCTAAAATGAGTTCTTTCAAGTGAAAGAATTTAAGAATCGCGACTCAATTGTCTGTTTGTGGAACGTCACTGGTGATGCTGCCCTGGATACGCAGACCCTGAAAACAGCACTCGAGAATTACACATTCACAAATTCCAAGACAACTTCAATTATAATTCAATAAGCAGGATACTCAACCGATAAAGTGGAAAGACGGCAACTCCATTTTTGCTCACGATCAATGGGTCAATGTTTCTGCAAGCAACCTGAAAGGCATCAATACATATTAAAACCCTAGTTCACTGAGAACTCTTTTCATGGAATTCGCTGGCGTCACATACCTAATGTCCGGTTCAAGAATCATTTGGAATGATTCTGTTTGGTTTTTCGACCTCAACTGATTCCAGGAAAGAGCTGTTGGGGCTCACAAGTCATTGGAAGTTATTGGGAATTTTCGTTATCAATTATGCCATTGTGGTTACTTGTAGGACTAGGTGCCGAACACACAAGGACTCGGGATCAACAAACTCGCTCCTTGGGGACAGGTTCTGACACTTACCGTAATATGAAATAACCTTTAAAAAAAAGGGGGGGGGGTTCCTCTCTCTTTGATTGCTACCTATTGAAGCCCTTTTCTTTATCGAAATCATCAGTCAGCTATATATATCCCAAATTGGAATCGATTTCTCCATAATTATCTCACAGCTAATGATCGACGAAGTATCTTGGTAACATGCATGCTATCCATTGGTAACACTTGCCGGGAGTGTTCTACCAATCATAAGGAGTAACTCCCACTGCCAAGTTGTCTGCCTTTGGTATGGTCAAGTCCTCTCTTTATTGAGCTTCGAACCTTCAGGACGCTCGGGCCTTGTCATGCCTCAGAATTGCATTCTTTGTCGACGTTTAGCAGCATGAAAGCAACTCCGACATGAAAGTATACTGACGCCCAAAGATCTGGTCTTCCATATCCGCTCTGAATCTGCGTGTGATATGTTGACCGTACCATCAGAGACATTGCTGTTATCCATCATGCAATATGCATTGGGGCATAGGTGACTCTTTCATATCCTGCGGAAAGCCTGACCTTGCCCGGGATCTTACAAATAGCTTCCTATCATCAACACTTCAAAAGCCAAGCGATTGAAAACATTACGGTTAATGACTGCACCGAAGCTGAGTACAAGATTCGGCTTTAGCCTCGACCCATTGTCTCTGTATAATGTCGAAAAGGGGCATCACTCACCCATGGCATTTGATGGTGCCGCCCAACATTTTCGCGAGGGCCCGCAGGCTCTGAAGGCTGAACAAGCCAAAATGCCGTTGAGAGAGGAGGCTATGCCATGCCTGCACCGGTGTTATCTCTTCATCGGACGGTTGAAGCTCTTTTGAAAGACGAAGCAAGTTTTGCAACATGGAAGCTGGAAGCAGCGGAAGGTTTGCCTCTCGTAGTGGCGCCGAAGATGCAGTCACTGGTGGGTCTGCTGCGGCGCATATCTGTGAAGATAGCGTAAGGCTGTGACCTGAGGGGACTGGTGCATGGTCAGGGTCTCCATAAAGATGGCCGAGACAGGGCTTCTCAAGTCTAACAACGCCGAACGCACAGGTCAGTCTTAAGAGGTCTTCTTGTCTCCTTTGTGATATACAATGCAAACAGACTCACGTTAGTACAAACTCGACCCCAAGCTCTGTTGGATCGAGATCGGCAACGCATATGCGAGCCCGTCTTGATGGGCTAGCCACAGGGTTCACGATGCTGGCCTCGGAGCACTCGGTCGGAGATGTGCCAGTAACCGTGCTGACAGGATGACGCAGCTGTGGTATGGTCAAGCCTGGCGGAATTGGAAGCCCTTGCTGTTGCAGCAATCCTAGTAAGCTGTGGATGGTGTTGCCGAGCTGCTCGTTGTCTTGCACCAATTTCATCATGTGCGAGCGGCTCTCGCTCACATCTCTTTCAAGATCCTTTACATATCTCTCCTTTCGGTGACGATAAGTTCTAAGAACGGGCTTTTGTGTGAGTACAACAGCCGGTTTACCTAGGTACCAAACAAATACCAAGACTTCCGACTCACTCTTGGGCCTTTCGGAGCTGCGCGCGGCGCTTCTGAACCGGGTCCTCTTTTGGTGCTGATTGTACAGGGCAAGCATCAGCACCTCGTCTTTGGATTGGTGGAAAGCCTCCGGATGCCGAGTATTGTACTTGCCTTCAGGGTTGAAAATGCGGAAGATACCATTGGACATCTTCAGAAGATGGTGGCTTTCGTGGCTATCACTGACGAGATTGGAACGTATGGTGAAGACACCTTAGGTACCTAGGTATGTTGTGTATCAACTATCAGTCGAGTACCCTTTGCGTCTCAGTTGGTGATGTGTAGGACAATCTGTGGATAATCGAGGATAGGCCCACTAGTCGCCCATAATAACTGAAGACGACAATCGGGTAAACAAGGGCTCGCTTACACCAGTAATCATTGACAGCATCTGAATGAAACTTTCCTGCTTTTCTTCCTACAGATCAAGTATAAGGTACCCAAGGATCATTCCTCAAATCAGACGAAACTCTGTCAACACCGAATCACAAAGCGCATGATTATACTATACTGGGGTCCGATGCACAGATGCCGCACCGCAGACGCCACTGGAGATTTTGCGATTCTGAGCGCGCCCAATGACCAGACAAACCCTGCCACACAAACCCCAAGACAGAAAATGTGATAACCATACAGACGTGGGATCCCGACGTGTTCGGGTATTCTCCGGCGGGTAGGGCACGTGCCTGAGCAATTTGGCATATGCCATCCATGCTTGTTCAGACGATTCCAGGTTGTGACTCTGCCAAGCCGTCACCAAATGTGAAGAGTGGCTGCGGTTCTTTCATGTCAGATCGTGCATTGTTGTGACTGATCACATTGGTGACGCTTCACCTTCGCAATAGCGTTGAGGCTCCTACCCTCAGCCGTTTCATTCCTGCAGATCTTTCTTCACCAACTTTGCCTTCTACTGAGGCCAGAATTTCCTGAGAGGGAAATACTGTTCACATCAACAACAGTATGGCTATGAAAGAACCAAAAATCTTTGGGTGCCAACGGGGTCTCTTCAGTGTCGAAAGGGGGTATGGTTGGACTTTTCATATGGGGCGGAAAGATGGCAGTGTGTATCTATAAGAGCATCAGCGCGCCGCTTCGAATTCATTCAATTCATTTTAGTTGCTATCAAACAAAGTTCATCCTGACTTCGTCTTGTATCCTGAGATTTAATTCAAGTTTGAGGGTGGGAGAAACTTTCCGAAGACTTTGAGACGAGAGGAACGGGATTACGCGAAAGACCAAGAAAACAAAGGACCCTGTTCACCATGTACACCCTCTCTTTCCTCACGGCTCTTGCGCCAATAATATCTGAAGCGTTTGGGGCGCCATCGGGTGCAAGACCAGGAGCCGGGAAGGCTGTTGGTGCCAGTGGCAAGGCGATCTACGTGATGGCCAATCAAGCGACCAATGCAGTCATCGCCCTGCCCATCGCCGCCAACGGCCTGCTGAGCACCAAAGTCGGAACTTCAACAGCGACGGGCGGCGCTGGAGCGAGTGGCATCGACAGCGCGACTAATCAGTCTGCAGGTCCGGACGCACTCTTCAGCCAGTCGTCTCTGAAAGTCGCAGGCAACGTATGTAAACACAACCCTGAGTTGTGGCGTCTGCTAGGAGCGTCCATCAGCGACCATTACACGTGCAGCTGCTTACCACTTTTATTCTAGAACCTGTTCGCTGTCAATGCTGGATCCAACAGCCTCTCCATGTTCGCCGTCGACAAGCAAGACGCCACCAAGCTCACCATGGTCGGGAGTCCCGTTGCGGTTCCCGGCGAGTTCCCCAATACCGTCGCAGTTTCGACAAAGCACAACCTTGCGTGTGTCGGTATGACGGGGGCGACGGCGGGCGTCTCGTGCGCCTCTTTCGATGCTGCGACAGGACTCGGAAAGATGGACGCCCTACGGGCCTTCAACCTGGGCCAGTCCACGCCACCGGTCGGGCCGCTCAATACCGTCTCGCAGGTTTTGTTTTCCGAGGACGAATCGACGATGTTTGCCACTGTCAAAGGGGACCCAACTGTCAATAATACAGGCTTCCTTGCCTCCTTCGGCGTAATGGCAGAAACGGGCCAAAAACCCGCGTCTGTAAGTTCGCAAGGCCAGATGATCTCGCCCAGTGGCACGGCGGTTTTGTTCGGCACCGCGGCCATACCTGACTCTGCGAGTCTCTTCGCGACCGATGCCTCGTTTGGTGCTGCTGTCCTCGGCGTTCAGGGCAAAGTCAACGCCGTTGGTCAGGGGCAGGCTGTTGACACCGTCGGCGCTGGCGCCATCCAAGGCCAATCGGCCACGTGCTGGGCCGCCATCAGCCCTGCGACCGGCACGGCTTTTGTAACGGATGTGGGCGTTCCCAGGCTGGTCCAAATGTCTACGGACAATGCGAGTATCATTAACGAAATTGACTTGAGCGCCAATGGAGATCCAGGACTGATTGATCTCGCTGCTTCGGGTAACTTCATCTACGCCCTGAGTCCTGGGAATGGCACGACAAAGGCGGCAATGTTGGTGGTGAGCACTGCAACAATGAGCATGGCGCAGCGTGTGGATCTGAGTGCGCTGGGCGCTGACAAGTTTGTCCAAGGGGTTACAATTCGGGAATGAGGGAGCGCAGCTGAAGACGGAAAGGGAAGCGCCATTATATGATTTTGATCCGCAACTCGAGGATTATTTTTATTATGGAAAGAGCTTCGTACAATTGCCATTTTGATTTTCACAAACCTAAGTACCTTGCAATCAAATTTAAAGATTTTTTCTTTTTTTCTTTTCGCTAACCTCCGTTTGCTTCAGGACGAATCCTGGCGGGGCAGATTCTTCACGATGATGGCTCCTTTTGCTACCCGGACAAATCGAGTATATGTTGTGTCGTATGCCTCATATGTGACCTTCCGGACAGATATGCACGAAAGATAACGGTTGTCAGAACCTACCATCTCCGCTACCTCACGGTAGGTACTTAGGAGATAGGCACTATGTGTTGATACTCACAGCGCTCGACAATCCTTTTAGTCGTCATTGATTCTGCTATCTAACTATTGTTCAGGCACCGCAATTGAGCAAGAAAGTACCGTACCATAATTTTCTGTTCCCTCCCCACGTGCCTTTTATTGTATTCATGTCAGCGCTCATGCTCCCTTTATAGAGCCAACCTCGATCCTCGTACAACTTGACAAACCAGATAATCCCTTTAGGATCTACGAAGCCGTGGAGTTCAAACGAGCCCGTAGTATCGTCACCGGAGCTCGAGAAGTCGAGTTCTCTCGTTACCAAGCCAGTTTCAAGATCATTTGCTTCGTTTTGACCCCCAGCAGCTTCAATCTCGGAAAACCTGACTGTCCACGGATCTTGTCTCCCAGATTCCCATTCTAGATACTCATAATGTCCCTTCCATTGACCAGACAATGCTTTACGAACTTGTGACGGGGATGTACATCTGGTCGTCTGACCATCCGAGACAGGGGTCATTAGCAATGAGGGACGCCGGATGATATGGTTGACAAAGTGAACCATATATCTCTGGACAAACAACACTGCCCGGGAGCCTTGGAAAGCAGCAAGGTCAAGTGGAGTTGACCCGACATCATCCTCGATGCTGATGGAGGCTCCATATTTGATCAGCAGCTCGCATATATGGTAATTGGTCTCATGGCCTGTCAGAGCAGCATAATGTAGAGCTGTGCGTCCATTCACATCCTTAGAATTGGGACGTACGCCAAGAGACAGCAGGTTTTCGACAACGCCCAAGTTTCCAGAGAAGGCCGCAATACGCAGTAACTCTGGAAAGAGTTCTGTGGGCTGAGTTCGAAGTTCTGCAGGCCAATCTAGCTGACATTGGCCTGATTCCGCGTGCTTCCGAGAAGCCAGCAATGAAAGACGCCTGTCGACGTCACTTCGTTGGTTCTTGTCGTCATTCGCAGTACCAAAGCACCCATGATCAATAAGAAGCTCCGCGATCGCTGGATCTGAGTTGCAGGCGGCCGAGTACAAAGTCTGCTGTGTGTGCTCATCGATTCCCACTATGCTGGCGCCAAGGTCGAGTAAGAGCTTTACAGCTGCCTCTGTACCCGCGTTAACGGCTGCAGACAGAGCAGTCACAGTGCCGTGAGTCCTCTGGTCAATATCCGCTCCAGCCTCTTGAAGGACCCGAATGATATCGCAGTTCCCAGTCACGGCAGAGACCGACAGGGGAGTCATTCCGAGACCCTCATGGGCGACATTCGCATTTGCGAGGACGAGGGCACGCACGATCTCGACATAACCCTGGAAGCAAGCTTCTTGCAAAATGCTCCAGCCTTCTGAGTCAACTTGATTCACATCGCTGCGCCGGGTGTTGTCCTTGCATTGAAGCAGTGTTTGCACCACTTCGAGAGCTCCATATATCACAGCATGATGAAGCAGAGTCCGTCCGGAGCAGAGCTGAGCTGAGATTGCGGCTGCCGGTAGGGTTTCAATGACATCGATAACGACGTCAATATGAGAGTGCAACATTGCCTTATCGAGAGCCGAGATATTTCTCTTGTCCTTGACGATGTCCAGTGGATCTCCGCGGTCCATGAGTAGTTTCAAGATGTCCCGGTGGCCGGCCTGACAAGCCAATCTCTTTGCTGCTGCTGTGCATTCGGCACCATGTTCCAAAAGAACCTCAACAATTTCAATAGCGCCTCGGCTGGCGGCATGATCCAGAGCCGTGAGACCTTCTTTGTCGCGCAAGCTGACATCAGCTTCGGCATCCAAGAGATCCCCGACGGTTCCCGGCGTGGACAACGCAGCAGCTGCTATTAGCGCCGTATGGAAGAGTCCTCCAGTTTGGTTTATTGGCGCATTGCGATTGAGAAGACGGGCGATCACCTCAGTATGGCCGCGAGCTGCAGCAGCCTGCAGAGGGCAGCCGAACCGGCCCCCAACGCAATTGACTTCCAGACCCTGGTCAGCTAGCCAGTCCACCACTTCTGTCAATCCGAGTAAAGACGCGTAGTATATGGGGTTCTCCAAGTGAATATACGTGGATAGCACTGGAAGATCCATTGACCCTTGCACCTCAGACGTATAGGCTGCTTCCTCTGTGAGGGTCTCATCTTCTGTGGAACTTGACCCGGTATCGGACTCGACGGAACTTTGGTGCTCACTTTCCTCATCGCTGACTGAGTCGCCGAATTCCCCCAAGAGAGGCGCTGTATTGGCTCGATCAGTCTCAACAAGCTTCCGCTCCAAGACAGGTGTCCACACTTTCCAGCTTGAGGTAGCGGGATCAAATGCTCTTTGCGTACTGACCATGATTCCTGGGCCCGGCCGTGGCTTTTTATGGAAGCTGTGGAAATACCAGGCCCATGAAGCATATGAAAGAAGAGGATATAATCGTGTCTCAGCAGGAATATCTTCAAAAACGTCCAGCGTAAGATAGCGAAGGCAGACCTGAGACAAGAACTCCTCCTCTGCTGACGAATCAGCAAGCCCAAACTTCCCAGCCCATGTCTCTTCTTTGTCTTCATGTGTTGCGAGTAAATACTCCTTGACAGAGAAATGGACGAAGTGGACAGTATGGCTGGCGATGGGCGAGCCATGCGATCTTGAACGCAAACGCAGGAGGGCACCACAGAACCCCAGTATTATGGAGTTTACGTAGTCTTCATCCACAAAATTGTCCTCCCACTCATCTGGTAGATCATCCCTTGGATACGTCTTGAGCTCGCTATCGGATACAACCAATGCTTCAGCAAGTACTTTGACCTGTAGCGGGCGAATTGCGAATAACACCCAACGCAGTATCATGATGGCCTGTGTCCGCTGCTTTTTTGGCAGACGCTCGATTTTTCCAAGATCGCGGGAATATGCCTCACCAATGCCTGACGGCATATCATGGACAGCAGCGTGCAGCTGCTTGGCATTTTGACCGGGATATATGTCTTTCTCGAGCAGCTGAATCCAGAGGAACATGCCTTCGCTGCGGTTCGTTGCCTCGGACGCGAGTTGTTGACGCAGTTCGATCGGCTTTTTAGGGAGTTTCTGGGCCATCACATGTGTCGAGAACGACTCTACATCGTCGTTTGTGTCCTTTGCGGTGATCGAATACTCCCACATGATGACGTTGCCTTCAGTCACGTTCTCCTCACTCAAGCATTCTCGGATGTCGGAAACATCTCGACTCATAACCAGCACCCGAGCGTTAACTTTGTGAAGATTCAGAACCAAGCCGCGAAGGAAGTCGCTGCGTGAGTCTTCTTTGTGATAATGTGTGGCTGCGATTATGTTTGTGCACTCGTCAAAGCCATCCAGGACAAATGTACAGCCTGGAGTGGCTTGACAGGCCGCGATGAACAATTCCCACAGCTGCGAGAACGTGAGAGCCTCATCCTGTTTGAGCCGGCCGAAGAAGCTCTCCATAATATCTATAATCCCATCATCACCCTCGAGAAGCTGCAACAGCCAGGATCGAAGGATGGCGTACGGATCTCGCGTACGTTCATTCTCGGCCACGCAGAAGAAATATGCCACGGGTCTGTGACAACTCTCCCTGAGGTGCTGAATTATCCAGGCTGACGTGATGGTCTTTCCGAATCCCGGAGGACCATGAATCCATAGAAGCTTCGATAGCTCCGTATCGTCTGCTGTCCATTCTCGGAATTCGTCCAATCTGAAAACCCAATCACATGTCCCTTTATGGTGATATCCGAGAGCGGCCTGGAATGTGTCTTGAGTATGGATGCCATTGATTTTCACTGAAAGCCGCGCACGGCGCTCAGAAATTTGAACTTTAGAGTCTTTAACGTGGTTCTCGATGATGCTGAGGAGATTTTTCACCATTGAGATCCCAAAGTCCTGGGCGACGATTGTGGCACGCTTATGGACCACGTCTTCGAGACCTTCAATCTTCAGCATGGGCTCTTCGATAAGTTCCTTCGCACTAGTGAAGGTGCTCTTGAAAACCCGTTCTATATGTGTCGTTATCAGCATGTTGGCCAAAACAGACGGATTGGATGAGCGTCCGAATGAATTAGTTATTGCGTGGGACATACTTAGTGTGCTTTGTCGGTAGTAGTGGTGAGTCTTTGCAAGGTATTGCAAAGCTGCGGCGTATAAATCGACTAATGACGAAGAAAACAGCCTGGTGAGAGCAGACGTGCGGATCAAAAGCCGCGCCTCAAGCTCTGTGTACCAAGTGATGATCTTGGAGACATTCTCAATGGACTCGAGCATCTTGCCGAAGGTTTGGCAATCATTGATAGTCATCTAGGTTCGGGTTCAATGCCAGGAATCAGCGCCTCATTTTCAAGAAGAAAAGAAACAGGAAAGAAAGAGCCGTTGAGTGAAGGCATACCTGCATTAGCGATTTGATGATTGCCCAAGGGATTGCAGCCTGTACCACGTATTCGACCGCTGCGTCGCCAATTTTCTGAAATTTCTGGGCCCATTCACAAATCTTCCCAAGCACATCCCGGAGCAGAACTTTATCGCCTTTCTTATTGATGAACAGCACCCATTGCTTTCGCTCACAATCTGCTCTGCTGTTGTTGATCATGTTGATGATTGCATCAGGACTCACCGGACCGAAGTTATCTTGTTCGGTGAAATCTAGCCATTCCTGATGCTCTCTGTCAAGGGCTGCAAAGGCTTGTTGCCAGAGGTTCGATGTCTGCAACTGGATAGTATCAATCAAGTGCTCGCTTGCTATCGCTGAGGCTCCAGGCAATAAGCCGTCGCCGGGCTCGGTGTTTACCTGCGGTTCTGTAGTCTCGAAATCGCTGTCATCATCATCAACGCCTATATCGATGCATTCAGGTAATCCACGCATAGTATCAGAAGCTGCAAGCAGAATGTAGCCGTGGCCAGGAAGACTCAAATTGGAGTGCAAATGCTGAACGGTCAATCATGGACGAACCTACAAGTCGACTCTCCATTCATAGCATATACTTATCAGTAAAGATTGGCACAGTGAGTGAGGCTGTGGGCGGGGAACCTGGCAAGGCTTGTAATGTGGTGGAAGGAGCCTACCCTAGAAAGCCTACACTATACCTGCATAGTACTAGGAAATTGGGCAGCAGTCAGAACCTAGAATACACAACATACAGACCAACCAATCAAAATCATCATACCGACTTTTTCAGGCTCCAGCAATAGTGGTCAGGAAGAAAGGATGACTGCATACCGGAGTGGAGATAGCTTGAGACAGTCATGGCATGCCGCATCATACATACCAGCCTCCATGACAAAATAGGCGATATCAGTAGATTACTATTTAAACGGCGGGATTTAAATGGCTGGAACAAGATATTCCTTACGATGATATGAACCATCTCATGTGTGACGTGCTGGGAGGTGCCACAATGTTATCACTGCTGTACCAAGAAAACGCGTGGGACAACCACGGCATGTCCCGCCAAAATGATGCGTTGCCCTGCAGTACTAGAATAAGCCTGTTCCTCGTGCAGATAAGAGAACCGGCCAGATGATCCATTGCGGAAATGAGCAATATGCTTTTCTTTACTCCTCCTCTTCCGAACTCCAGGCTCTCGTAAAGGCAGAAATACCACTGACAACCAAAAGGCAGGTAGTTGGCAATATCGGCACTAGACCGTACCATTGCATTTCCCTTAGCAGAATAATATCATGATGCCGAAGAATGCATCTCGCACACTTCGACGAGTTACTGTGGAATAATGAATTCGCCTTTTCCTGTAACAGTCACCTACTCCATCCACATCATCTTGCGAATTCAAGAGTTCCACTTTTTCGCCTCCACTCCCGAGGGTGGATTCGTTGGCACCGTCCGCTGACCGATGTCGTTCCAGTCGGTGCTCAAGGTCGTGCCGTTGCTCTCCTGAAAACTCTTCATCATGGCACGCTGCTGGTCAGGTGTGGCGCCTGCGTACAGCTTCTTGAAGAAGTCGTCGACGCCGCCGTCCTTGTCCTCATCCGCATCATCGCCGAGGTGCTCCCAGTCTTTGGGTCCGGTGCGCGAGGAGGTCGGGTATGCGGGTGCTTTGGCGGAGGCCTTGGAATTCTCATTGTTCACGGTGACAGGTGCGGATGGGGCCGGGGTGGCGGTGGCTGCGGGCAGAGTCGAGGGGTCGGGTTGGGAGAGCTCCTCCCGGCCGAAGTTGGGCCACTTGCCGGGCTGGGCTTTTGCAAGAGTGAGTTCGATCTTCATGGTGATGACGCGATAGGTTGACTTGGCGGGGTCGATGGCGGCATGGGGAACAATGTAGGCGGTCGAGGGTTCGCGAGGGACGTTGGTGATGGTGATCTGTGGAGAGCTAGTCAGCAGATGAGCTGCATATAAGTGCATCAAGATAGACATACCAAATTTGGCTGGATGTCAACCTGCACCTTCTCGACATCTTCCTTGCTACCAAATTTCATGAAAAGCGTCGCAGTGCATGAGCTGTCAGACTGGTAGAAAGCGTTGCGGAAGGGGCCGTTTGAAGGCTCCGACTTGACAGCAGGCGCCATGGCCGCTGCCTTGGCTTCCTCGATCTCTGGATCCAGCACCTTGGGCTTCTTCTCGACTTTGTCGTCCAGAGAAGGCTTGATGGGGGTCAACTTGGCGGTGACCTTGCGTGCAGGATCGTCGGCGGGGAGCGCCTCGAGGTAGCGGTTGATATTGGCTCGCCAGAACTGCTCGCGCTTCCACTCTTTGTCGTAGGGTTTTTTCTTAGAATCCGATGCACCCATGAGCGAGCTGATCTGGGCAAACCTACTGCTATCATCGACCTGCTCGCCCTTTGCTGCACCATCGTCCTCGACCAGATCGTCCTTGGTGGTGTGATAAAAACCATTCGCGTCAATCTTGTCTGTGGTGTGATCTGCAATCTTGATAGCAGTCCCCTTGGCCAGCTCCATCGCCCACACGGCGCACACATCGGCGTTTGCGTACTGCTTGAGGCGAAAATATACGACGGAGCGGCGGTGTTGCGCCTCTATCATCTGCCTTCGCGACTTGTCGTTGCCGCGCTCGACGGCAGTGCAGTAGGCGTATTCGGCGTCGCGGAGGGCCTTGAGAAAGTCACCCGACTCCATGTAGGCTTGGGAGCGCCAGAGGAGCCATTGGGGGGATTTGGATTGTGCGATGGCGGCTGAGAGGTGCGTAATGGCCTCGGCCCAGTTCTTGACTTGGATGGCGGCATTGCCCTTCTCCGCAAGGGTTGTGGCGGACATGTTGGCTGGTTGTGTTATGTTGATGAGCTCCAAGCGGTTGAATAGAATTCACAGAGCCCGAGAGAGGATAGTATGATGACGTTGATAGGAAGGTTCACAATGGGATTGAAGCAAAAAATACAACAATTTAAATTGGGCGCGAAGCTGCAGTTGGTGTTGGCTGCCTGTTTTGAGGGTTGGAGGGGTCGTTCTTAAGAGGGCAGCAACTTATCGATAAACAGATACCCCTGCTGTCCTGCATGGCATATCCCTACTATATATCCCTGCTCCTGTCGGCGGGCCGAACCATCTAGAAGCGATCAGTTCCTAGGTATAAACTGGGGTTGCGCCAGCTTTCATAGTCAGTCAGTACCATAGTACCTGATGTCAGTATGTTGTTGATGCTGGTCGTCGGACATTGCGACGAGGTCCTGGACCATGAGATTATTCAACAAATTATATGATCATGATTGATTAATTTGATCGGAGGCCACGTGCTCGAAAATACTACGACGGAACCCCGAACTTCCTCGTTGCCATGCTCGGCGCAGCGATGCTACTATATATGCTAGCGCAAACAAGGAACGGAGCTACAAGTGTTCATAGTCTAATAATCATGTGACAGTTTCATGTATTTGCGGAACTGTAGGATGTTTTGTTGCTTGGAGTTTGCGACGAATATGGTCGTAATGCAGTTATCTCCTAATGATGTTGGCCTGGCGATTCTTCCAACAGAAAGCCCAGTAAAGCTACGCAACTGCCAGCCTTGCCGTCCAGGATCATATTTGGACCAGAACAATTCCACGATTGAATTTACGACATGGAGGAGCCTATGGCTAGATGTCTCGCATCTCACTGATCCGAAGCAAACGTGATAGTCATTAAATACAGGAAAGAACAAAAGACAATCTTCTTTACAAAGCCCCAGCCAGTACACCCGTCAACAACAGCGCACTGATAACCCCACCACTCATCGTCAATCTCACCGCCCTCGACGCACCCGAAGCCGCAGTCTCACTGCTCGTACTCCCACTTCCACTCGTCTTAGTTCCCGCGCTGGCGCTCGCAACAACACTGGCGCCGCTCGCCAGACTCCCACTCCCCGTCCCTGTAGCAGTAGCATTCGCAGTCCCGTTACAAAACGCATCGCTGTACCCGATGCCCTGCGAGTACATGCAGTTGAGAAGATCATCGACGGTCTGGTCCTGCGCAAGGCAATACAGCCCGCAGTCGTCAGCGTAGGAGACCACGTCAGCAGACTTGCAGCAGTCTGACATGACGTCTGTGTGATTGCCGCCAAAGGCGACGGCGCAGGCTGCATCCGACACGGGGATGTCGTAGAGCGTGGCACCGCATTGGGCGATGGTGGCGGTAGCCGATGCGGAGGCCGAGGATGAAGTGCTGGTCGGAGCGACGGTGGAAGTCATTTTGGTTGTGATGAAAGGACGGTGGGCTGGTGAGACTTTCTTGTATTGTTCGTTGATTTTGGTTGCAACTCTTTTTCTTCTCCCGAGGAGGCTAAGGTGGTTGTGTCTTCTTCGCTGGAGATGGAAGCGGCAATTATATAGTTGCTGGCTGTTAATGTCGAATGTATTATGTTGAAGCAAGAGGGTTCAGAAGGGTGAAAAAGTTGTCGAGGCCATCATGAGATTCCGTGATCTCATATATCGATGTGGCCCAGCCCCTGATGGGAAAGCTGCAGTCCGGCCAAGTTTTTGGTTTCCAGCCCACCGGTTGGTCCGGCCACCACTAATATGCAGCAACCCAGCGTATAACTAATACGAAGCAACAGCATAATACTGCATCCCTGGAGTACCACTCCACTCCACCAATCCTGTCAGCGCTGCATGGTCCGAGCAACATTATTTAGTAACCTCGTATTTGATTTCGTGGCAATGATCAATGCTTTGCTGGGAGCTGTATTGAGAACCGAAGTGTATCAGGTTTCAGGCCCTTAGCACTACTATATTAATACGGAATCATCTAGGTCTTCCAGCCCGAATCCGAGGCTGAACTCTACCGACCTACCTAGAGCCTTCTATTAGAGAATTGAACGCTTGATGTCGTATCATGTACCTACAAAGGCTGGCTGACTTAATACGGGCGCGGTGGTATTGGCTCTTTTCTAAAGACTTTCCCTCCCAACCAGTCCGCAATGTCTCCAAGACTCCCAACTCCGTGAACCAGAATGTCCCAAAATGGCTTGTGAATGTGCATCCAATGCAGAGAGAACTGGCCTCCAAAGACTTGTAAAGACGATCCTTCCTGCCCGTTTGAAGTTTTCGCATGCCTTCATCATCGTCTCGTCGTTCATTTCAGTTGGATGCTCGTGGATAAGACGGCTTGCACTAATTCGCCCGCATAACGACTTGTCGCAGTCCTTGTATCTCTCCGGCCTCTTCCGGGCTATCGAGCGTCTCGCTCCTCCATATCGTCCTTCCATTTTGCAAATGACCGCGCAACGTCGTAACGCCGTAGTCATGTCCAGTATTCCTGGGCTCGCTCTCGTGATTCTCCGCCTGCGCACCCACGAGCAAACCCGGAGAGACAGGTGAAATGTCGCCTCCATCGCTGTCGAACGTTTCCTTGGCCTCCTGCCGCACGGCGACGACACCCAGTGGAGTGCTAAAATTGCGCAACCCCGTCTTCCTCACCACGCTTTCGCCGCCTGTCGAACTCTGGGTTGTCAGCGTCGTATTTCGACTCGGTAGAGCCTTGCTTTTCGTCGCGAACATCGTGGACTCCGGTACATTGTGCCCAGCCTCAAGGTCATCGAGTCCGATGTCGCTTCTCTCGAAGGCGGCGTCCATTCCGCTGGCGGCCCGACTCCTTTTCGGTTTCTGGTTGTTCTCCTCGAGCTTGCTTGCGCCTCCCGGGGCACGGCCATAGCGGCCCCAAAAGCCGCGGCTGCGGCTGCGCTGCGTGGACTCGAAGCCCTTGAAGCGCATCTGGCGAAGAAGGGGCCTGATAGTGACTAGGGAGGCGGCGATGATGGCGACGCCGGGTTCGACCAGCGTCCATACCATGGGATTTGTACCGGCGTCTGTAATGGGAGGGTTGGGTTAGTGAGTCGCACAGAACAGTGTCTGATAGGTAGGGACGCAAGGAAGTGCAGGTGAGACATGTGTGTCTGAGACAAGGAGGACAGTCAGGAGTCCATGAGTGGGTTTCTTACAAAGGATGTCATCTGTGTCTGTTAGATCGACTAAGAACTTCACTCTGATAAGCGTGGCGATGGATGCACTATTTCGAGCGAAAGTCAGTAAGGTGGTCACTGATGACCGCAGTTATGACCCAGTCGACGGCGGCTACAATAAACTTACAATATTCCCAGACTCAACACTATAGAGACAGTGATCTTTGCATGTTTTGTCATCGTCGCCTTCCAGAGCATCGGAATAGGAAGCAGCGCGAAAAGCCAATCGCTCAGTATGCTCAAGACGGAAAGAGCATAAGCAACGTTGACTACCTGCGTTGTTGACGCGCACGTGTGATTGGGAATCGTGTAGTCCCATTGTGCGGCTACCGGATTGCACTGGAAAATATCCCATAAGAATAGCGCGCTGGACATGCTCGCGATGATGCCCATGCTGCCCCAGATCGTCCACCTGTAGCGCCGCTGAACTGCCAAGCGTAGCAGGAACACGCCTATACTGAGCTTGATGAACATCATGTTGGAAATGTACGTAGCGGTCGCCAGAGCCTGCCACTGGTAGATTGGTGTGGTGTTAGTGCTGAGATAGAAGTCCAGTCAAGGGTGCCAAGATGAGCCATACCTTTAATGCGAGTATTTCTTCCCATGTAGGCAAAACCGCGTTGTGATGACCAAGACCTACGGTGAGCCCAGCCGCGATGAAAGCACACGAGACGGTGAAGTTCGCCTAAGGCAGGTCAGTCCCAATAGATTCATCATGAGATATCTTTTATGCTTGTGAGAAGAGCATACCTGTGCTACCAGCATGAGCCAGTCGTCAGTTTGAAAGTTTTTCGTCAAACAAACCCGAACGTATGCGCGAAGAGCGACCGAAATCCACGTGAGGACTTGGAAAATGATCAACGTAATGAGCAGGTCGCCGCCATTGTACTCGTTCGCATTAGTAGTGTCACCGGCCATCGCGGTCTGCTGCAGTCATATGTGAAAAGAAAGCAAGACAACCTGGCGTCCCAGGCTCCGGCGACGACTTGCAAGGTTGGCCACGTGCTGCAAGTTGCATATAGGTGAGTAGTATAAGCCGTCAAGCAGAGCCATATGCAGGTACCATCATAGCAGATTGTGTTTCAGAAGAGTCCGCCAGGAACAAAGACGTTGAGAAAAAGAAATGCGTTCAGATGTGACACTGCGAAGCAGAAGACGAATCAAATACTGAGGACCGGATCGGTGCCGTTGTGCCGGAAAGGGTAATTACAGATGGGAATGGCAACAGGCGTCGGGGTAGCACATGTAGGTAGACTACAATCATAGTTATGTATTACTCGCAAATTTCCAACGCGCGTATCACGCTATAAACGCCACATGAACCGAATTTTGTAAGACGATCTGCAAAGCATAGCTTAGGCAATATCCTCCGATCCTAGAGCGGAGTCTTGCTAACGCCTCGGAACTTAATTTACTTTTTGTGCAAGGGGACGTTTCTGTGTAGAAGCACATTGGCACAGTGAAGTCTCCAGCTAATGTGATCGTTGGCTGCAAGTTGCTAAGAGCTATGGAGCCATAGCAGAAGCAAACCTGTGGTGGAAACTTTCCAGGTTTCTATACTTGACACAGACCTATCCTTGTTGAACGCGCACGCGAAGAGATATGAAGCTAGAATGATGGCCTGAATCAGTAAGACTCGCATGATAGAGGCGTTACACCACGGCCACTGTGGCTTGGTATACTGCCGACTATCTCGGGGGCTCGAGGTAGCGTTGAATTTGTAGCCTTGATGATGAGAGCACGGACGTGGTGTTGAGTGCTCAGAGAGAGGTCTGCAGACGCACTGTCTGTTCAGACGTGTGAAATTGCAGATGCAGGCGCGGCTCAGTAACCCAATAGGGAGTTTCTGAGGCTGTGGCTGTAAGGAATCTGCCAATGAAACCGTGAAGAGGGCGAGGCCAGTTGCTCTAGACCAAGGACACAAGGACAAGGGTTGGATAACTTTGCTAGTCCGCCGATGTGGCAGATCGAGGCTGCAGTCCAGCTCGATGTTGAGAACAGACCAAGGGCTGAAGCGGGCCCTCGGGTGCGCACGCCGTTTAGCCGAGGCGAGATAGCCTAGATATTCGGTCCGGGATGACTCGACTTGATTGAGACTGTGACTGACACTGGTTCCTCTCCCGCACAAGTTTTTGTGCAGCATCCACAACAGTCTATGCAGTATCTGGCCAGTACATCCTACACACAACCTCTTCAAGAGTCACAAGGTAGATTTCGGAGGGCTGTCGGCCTCTTCACCTTAGAGGCACTCGCCGACATCGTCATAACCGACGCAGACAGCGGCCTGCCGTTTTGAGCCATGTTTGAATCCGCTGCGTGCCATAGCGGAGTAGGGCAGGGAGTATCGCCATCGCGATACAAGGTCATTGTCCAGAAATCCAAAGTCGGTTTGAGATGCGAAATGACAAGTCAAAGCTGCTAGGTGCGGCGGGGAATGGGCTTAGTGGTTCCGTAGGTGTGTTCTGTCAGCACGAGCCGTGCCTTATGGTGGGGTCGTAAGTACTTGTATCCCAGGTAGGAATATGCAGGGGAAAGCGGTTCCTGCATGAGAATCGCACCACCACTTGTCATTGCTAGCAAGGTCCAAGACGCCGTTCTATGTGCGCGATGGCACAGGGTTTTCACAAGCACCTGGAGCGAAGCTGTGCCTGTCCGAAGAAGACATTGGATCCCATAACGGATTCGCGACAATAGCCGGTTGCGGTGGGCCGTCGGACGGAAACCGCCGCGGGTCGAGAGTCGTCATGGGAGGATCTCATGAGTGTGGCAGATGTTGCGAGAGGAAGGATGCTTCATCACACTTAGTGAAGTAGGTCTGAATCAGTAGCCTTGTCTCCGGTCAAGGGAGGCCCGATTGGCGCCGTCTGAAGGCACAGCTGTTCACCAGCTGGCGTCAACGTCACGACCACTTGTCCACACTGAAGGCATGTTCCTTGAGCAAACCTGTCTTCGCCGACTCCATTTGTGGAAGAACTATCTACTTGGTAGTACTGTATAGAAACCAGAATTAGGGTCTAATCGGAATTCGGAACTCCACTCATCAACTCCATCGTGGCGCATCACTTGTGAAGTACTCAGTTGCGAATTTCTCCCACTTTTCAAAGAGTTACGTACATGTAATCAACCATATGGATTGCTTAGCCATGAAACCGCGAGCGTGGTTGTGACCAGTATTCCCGCACAAATACACACCTAGGTGGAAACTCGTTATGTAAAGCAGAACGGACAATCACCACGATGGTCCATCCCGCACCGCCCCGCCTAGGCTATGGCTGTATTTTGGTCTGCACCTAGTACTGCCAGTGCCTCCACCCAACCGCATCCCACTTCTATGTCTACACTCATCATGGCGCCCAGGCTCCCATGTCGACGCATCCCTAGATGCTGAAGAATTATGTGAAGCTTGGTCGCGCGTGGCTAGCTTCAAGTAGAACAGGGGATGAAAGGACATGGCGTAGCTCGAGATCTAGGGAGGCTCTGGCCCTTGCAAAGAAAGACACTAGCTACGCACTACATCTGCACTACCGCCGGGGAGAAAGTTGAAAGGCGGTTAGTAACTCGGCAAGGACCGAATGAATCCTTACACAGCAGTGTAGTATGCATCCTTCGTCATTAAGCAGTACAGGATGATCGTTAGAACGTCGATCCAGTACATCGTAACTACCTATGTTTCGGCACATGGTGTAGGTAGATGGCGAGCCAGCCAGCCTGGCTTAGTGTTTACCGGCAGCGTGGATGTGTCGTACTGCATCCTTGTCACTGCCAGGTGGTCCGGCTCCGGTCAGCCGGGTCTCGAAATGACTACCTCTCTAAATGTGAGAGAAGCAATAATCTTCCCCACGAAGCACAGGATATCTGTTTGGATTCGCGTTGGCAATAAACGTTGAATGTATTTGTGTCGCAAAGCTTGGTAAACGCTACCGGACCGGACTTGAAGGCGGACCCGAGCGGGTGGGTGGTATGGGTAGTTGGAGAAGATGAGGTGAGGAGTCTCCGTCATAATCAATTCACACCTTATTCATGCTATCGACAAATGCAACATCGCGTCTAGTCTCTCAAAGCCGTCAGACAACAAAGCATTCATTCCCATAACAATCTCAAAAAAGCGTGCCCTCGTCTCCTCAATCTACCAAGATGTCCTCTCCATCTCAAATCGCGCCCATCTACCGTGTCTGGCACCTCTACATCGAGCCATTCAGCGCCTTCTACGGCGCCGTGCTCTGCGCGCGCTCGCCCCTCCTCTACCTCTCTGTCATGTCTCCAACCGCCAACCGCTCGCACCACAACTCCGAAGTCCAAATCGTCTTCGACCAGCTGGCCGCGACCTATCTCCTTTTCGCGTTCAACCAAGCTGTCGTCCTGCGCGTCGCCGACGGGAACCTGCGCGTGTGGCGTGCCCTGCTCGCCGGCATGCTACTCTGTGATATCGTGCACGTGTGGGGCACGAGTAAGGCGCTGGGACCAACGCTATACGTGCCCACGGAATGGCGGTTGTACGATTGGGTGAATATAGTGATGTTGATTATTCCAGTGGTGCTCAGAAGTGCGTTTTTGGCGGGGGTGGGGGTGGAGGAGGGGAGAAAGAAGGCTGCGTCACAGACGGGTGCGTCGGGAAGGCAGACGAGGTCGAAGGCCAAGACGGGCTAAATGTTTTGAATGAGACAGAGGAGATGGAGTTGTGCGGTCGGTGCGCGTGCCAAGCGCTGGTAATACGAAAATTGGAGTCTGGACGTGGGAGAATCATAATGTCAGCGCGAGGTACTTAGTCTATATATATCTTGGGCATGAACTATCAAGAATCTGAGGTGTATAATAGCAATATCGGTGTCCAAGGTATTGCACAACCTAATTTGACCAGCGGCCTCAGTCTATCCGCCCATGCGCCTCCCCATTCTCTAGCAACGCAGCCCTCTCGCCCCTCTTGTCATCAAAACCCCGGTACAGCACATAATGCTGTGTGAAGAAGACCAGATCATAGATCATCGACACTTGACCCAGCGCAAACTTGACCGGATTTCCCGTAACACCGCTCCAGTCCCCTTGCATCGAGCTGTCAATGAGAAGCTGCGCAATGCTCAGTACGCCGCCTGCAAAATCCAGCAAGATCTGCCAGATGCTCCATCCCACGGTGCTTTTGTTGCGGTAATTCGCCACCACCTGCGGCGTGTACTTGATGAGTGTGATCCACAGCTTCACGTAGCCGACCGCGTACACAGCGTCCAGCCAACACCAATCTACTCGGGGTTCCACGGCTCCACCTTCCTCTGGCACGGACGCGGCGATGAGGACCATGACGGCTAGCACGCCGACGATGCACCCAAACGCCGTGCCTAGAATGAAGCGTGAGGGGCGATTACCCGCGGACGGGGCGAAGCGCCATAGCGATGGCAGCAGGTACTGCGATGTGGTGAGGAGCGACAGCACCAGGGCGTGCAGGGCAAAGACGACGTCATTGAAGGCCACTGCTGGCGCATGGCCATCGTGGCGCGCGGCGTACTGCGCGCGAATCACAGGGCTATAGTAGAACGCAAGATTGGAGACGAGGTAGGCGAAGAAGCCCAGGCAGTTGATGAGCGGGAAGTCGATGGTCGTGCCCGAGGTGGACTTGCGGTGGGCGTTGAGAATGGGCTGGGGGTAGAAGGAGGCTGACCAGCATATTGTGTAGACCCAGCCGAAAAGGCCAGAGAGGACGGAAAGGAAGCTGACGACCATCGTTGCTATAATCTGTGAGCCATTCGTGTTGTCGGAGAAGAAACTGTGTTGAAATCAGAGGAAATTGCGGCTCCGAGACCCTGGTCTCATGAACGCTGCAATTGCGACATCTCCGCTTCGGCACCGACCTTCGGAATAAGCCGAATACTACGGTAACAATCTCATTCATCATTGGCTACTCAGCGACGACGATCTCGAGCTGATGCAAATAAGACACTTGCATCTCAGAAGGCAAATACAATGTCGCGTCTTTTTTCTGTCTTCAAACCACCGATCATACATCAGCGCTGAAAGTCAATTGAGAGCGCCAAAGCCTTGATGAGGTTCTGGTCTTATCTCAGCTCATCCTTCCTCGTCCGGTAGTGGGTCTCATCCCCCCCCCCACTACTAGGTACTGCCCGCAGCCCACTTCCTTTAATTTATATGATATATCACATCAAGCCAGTCCTCGCCATGGCCAACTTCCTAGATCTCTCCCTCGAACTCCGTGAGCAAATATATCACTACCTCCTCCACCACCCACCCCCAGACCCTCACAGCCC
>JAPEVC010000135.1:0-100037 GCA_027946555.1 Gnomoniopsis sp. IMI 355080
AGCTTCCCCCTACCCCTGTCGACATTAACTCCCACCCAAGGCGTATCACCGACTCCACTGTCACCACCTCACCTCTCGTTTCCACTTCGTACTTGTCAGTTGGTCAATTGGTCGCTCTTTGTTATTTGCGCCCGTACTCAACTTTAATTTTCCTCTGCTTCTTGTTGCGCGTCCAACTGTCGCAAGCTTGGCCGCCGCGATCAACCTTCCTCGCGACCCAAGTCTGACAATTCACAGACTTCCGCAACCCCCAAGATCCAACACACAATGGCCGACTTCAACAGTTAGGACATCATTGATGACACTACAGCCGTCAATCCCACTGCCGACGTGGAGATGGGCGAAGGCACTGGTACTGAGGACCAAGGCGCAGCAGATCAGACAGAGCTCCCCTTTGCTGGTGAGGAGACCGTGGTTGAGCCTGAACAGCCTACGCGCATCCCCTTTGTCGACTACCTGACCAGCCCGATTGTTACCTTGATTGTCGGCAAAGGCGACAGCGAGACTATTCTGACCGCCCACCAGGCGCTACTGGCCCTGAGCCCGTACTTCAAGGGCCTATGCGACAACTTCACCGACGACGGCAGTGTGAGTTGAGCCACCATTTTTCTGCGCAACGCCATATGCGCTTCAAGAGAGTGGAGGAGCTGATACTTCCCTGCAATCGACAGCCTCGCCAGGTCGAGCTTTACGACGAAGATATTGACGCCGTCGGCTGCTTCCTCGAGTTCCTCTACACTGGCGAATACTTCCCCAAGAAGGTCCCCGGCTCGCGTGCTCTCGAAACCGACCTCTCCATCCCCAAGGTAGACGAGAGTGGCGAGCAGCTTCTGAAGCATGCACGCGTCTACACCCTCGCCGACAAGTACGGCCTGCCCAAGCTGCGCCATCTCGCCAGCTCCAAGATACATTGCGTCAACTCCACCGCCAAGGGCGAGATCGCCTATGCCCAATACGTCTATGCCTACACCGACGACTCGGACGTCTCGATCCGCGCCCCGATTGCAAACTTTTGGGCGAGCCGGTCACATACGCTGCGCGCCGAGGCCGAGCCCGAGTTCAAGGAGCTGTGCCTCAAATATCCCCAGTTCGGCTACGACGTCCTCACCCGTGTCCTCGATGAGAAACTCAAGCGCGAGACAAACGCCAAGATGCACCCTGGTGCGGCTTCTGCAGGTCGTAAGCGTCCTCGTCACAGTGCTAATGCCTGAGTGACTGGAACGAATTTGATTTCCTCGGCGTCTCCACGCATCTCTATCAGCGCTCGACATATCTGAAAGTAACATACATATGACTTTCGTCGAGTGGTTGGCAAATAATCTTGTCAGCAAAAGCTTTGAATGGACGGAAGTACGACGACTATCTCAGCTTCTAATATAGCAATTCCAGAGAGAAAGACTGTCAGGGGGCAGTCTCTTCATCATTGGAATTTGAGAAGCATGCGAAGCTTCTGGGGGTCCTGAGACTGTATCGAAGATCTCTCAGGGTGTATGGATTCAAAGCGGACACTGCCAGCAGGAACGACTTTATTGGATGGGCGCAATGCCCGCTGTCGTTGCTCCAAGAGGTACCTTGGATGTTCGGATGGAACTTCAATCAGGCTTCAACCTGATTCATATGGCTGTACAATATCACGGGACATTTTGCTTTTGTCTGGGCCATATTTCCTGGCATACAGTACGGGATGGGAAAAGGAATTCAATTGTGTTCTTCCTGAAAGGTTTAACAAATTTAGCGTGTACAGTACGGCGTCAAACATAATTTAATTCTTCGCAAGGTCTAATCCTTTTGGCTGCAAACGCGTCAGATTTCGTTCAATTTTATGCAAGTCGACGACGCGTTGGTAATCGGTCTTTCAATGGCGACGAACAAATTATCCACAAAGCAAGCCATCATGCCGACTTTGAGCTGCCAGACAAGGACATCAAGATAGTGCTGGGCTCAAGGTATGACATCGGGGAGCCGTGATCCACCATTGAACACCCATTCCGGCGCGAAGATTGCTGCATTGGAGAGGTCAAGCGAATTGACTGTTAGAAGGACGCCTTTGGCGTTCAATAGCGAACTGGCTTCATGTGCTTTGTCCTTTACATCCGCGTCTCTCCAATCACCGCCACGATCTTTTCACTGCCGAGCGAAGTCTTTTATCCCGCCCCTCGTCCCGTCCCGGGGAGTCGAAACGACTTGGGAGCCTCGTTGTCTTTGTACTGTACACTGACGTAGTACGGGATGGCTGATTGGTGAGTCGACCCAAACGGGTCCCAATCCGAGGACTCGGGTCACGTTGCTTTCTGTTTGAGTGCCGCTGGCATTGATGGGACTGGTTGGTTCAAATGTGGATCAGGCATTTGGTGGGCTTTACTATCGCAATTGGTTTGGAAAGCCGTCTATAACGTATATGACGGACCAGGCGAGTACTGATCGTACCTGACGTGTCGCCAGGACAGGACAGGATCTGAATAGAACGGACCCGGGACCCATCGAGCGCTTCCGGCCACGCGCAGCTTCAAAGTCAATCCAGTTACATCTTCTAGGTAGTTTGAGGCGGGCTATTAACCCTTCAAACTTGAACAACGACCTGATGCTATCTTCACCTACTGCCGAAACGAATCTGCACATCCACTGAGAACATTCACCATCCACTACTACTGCATACACAAGTTCAAGCTTCAAAACAGAGTTGCGCCATGGGTGTGACCTTCATGACCTGTTAGGTTAGGATGTTAGTCATCCCGACAGAGTATCTGAAGCAGATTTCCCTCAAAGGAATATGGACCAGATGTCCTTGTTCATGGGCCTTTTATGGGGCTTCGTTGCCCTCGTGGTCATTCTACTTATGCTGCGCATCTACTGTCGCATACGTTATGTCTCCGCGTATGGATGGGATGACTACTGTTATGTTGCTGCTGTTGTCTGCTTCCTTGCAGGCGTTTCACTTGAACAGGTTACCGCGTACGTTGAAGATTACTCCCGTCACTTTCCTACCTGGGTAGTCCTCACTTCTCACATGGTAGCTGACTCCTATGGAACTCAGACAAGAAGGGTTCGGCAAGACAGCGGGAAACCTTACTCTAGAACAAATCGAAACGGTATCTCTCCTTGAGTTGTGCGGCACGGTCATCGTCTCTCTCTGCACATGTTTCAGCAAAGCCTCTGCAGGCCTATTCTTGCTCCGGATAGTATTTGAACGGTGGCAGAAGGTCGCCATCTGGATATGTGTTGGGACAATCTCCGTGTGGAGCGTGATCGGTGAGCTTCTACGTCGCACCATATACATACTCTTCGAGTTCTGGCTACGCAGGCAAGAATTGGCTGACTGTGGACGCCTACAGTCTGCAATTTTATCGGCTGGCTCGGATGCAGACCGCTGAACTATGCATGGCGACATACGCAGCCAGGAGCCGCCGGGACCTGCGTGAATATACTACCATTCTATGTTGTTGGTTCGGGTAAGATACTGTCCTTTGAATCCTCAGCACAAAATCCGCAGACGCAAGAGCATAAGAGACACCCCGCTAATTCGGTGCCAATCTTTGTTGTACAGCGGGCACCGTTGTTGTGGATCTCTTTTTCGCCCTCTTACCCTGGGGTCTCGTCTGGAGACTCTCCAAGCCCTTTGAGGAGAAAGTCTTGATCGCAGGTAGCTTGAGCCTTGGTTTCATCGCGGCGGCGGTGGGAGTCACTCGCGCAGTGTACCTATCCGGTGCCTCGACGCCCCGACTGAGTGTAATCGTGGTCGTCCTGACAATGGCAGAGATCGCCACCACGCTTGTGTGCGTTGGTATACCAGCATCTCTCCCAGTCTATCGTTAGTTTGCCCCCCTCCTCCCAACCCTGCATTGCTACGTCTCTTACGTGTAGTAGGTGCGTGGTACCGACATTGTTGTGGCTATCGAGAGTCCAATGATCCCATAGAAACTGGGCCGCATGCAGTGCTTGCCAACATGACTATCGGAGGCGGATCAGCTCTCAAATCAGAGAGACTGCCAGCGAGCCGTGGCAGCTTCTTATCCGAGCAAACTATGATGGCCACAGACAACATGACTGTGGAGAAAGTCTAGGAACAATTGCTGATAAATTAGCGTATAATGAGGAGGAACATCAGGAACTCGAACCTCATAGTGAGCTTCAAAAGGCGATAGATCAGCCTGTCATGAAAAGGGGTCTTTGAAAGTTCCCGCTCTTTCGGATTGAGGCACTGCAAAAGTGGTAGGAAGGGAGGGTCCATAATGGAATGACAAACAGATTTACAGGTCCCACGAAAGGGTCGCGACTTGTATCTAGAAAATGGTTCCAGGCAGGCGGGGTCTGCGTTGAAGTCGTCGCCTCGCGTGGCCATACATGGTAGAGCCCGAGATATGGTCGTCCCGGGACGCTATTGATAGGAGGGTTTGGTTTTTGTTCAACTTTTGATCTTTGTGTAGCTTCTATCTAGCTAGAAGCGACCAATCAAAACAAATAGGTCAGCTGTGTCTGCTCACCCGAGATCCATCTATCCAGGGCATGTCCTTCACAATACGACGGCAACATGGTCATCCATGAAAGCGCTGATATCCCCCAGGAACAAGGAAGCGATGATCGAGACACAACCCCACGCGATACTGGCCAAGTAGACGTATCTGTACGATGCAGAATACGCTTCCTGTCCAGCTCTGATCACGGCATCGTACAGCGCATCGTTACCCGCAATGCCTGGAATCAACTTGATTTGATCAGGCAAAGCAGCACCAGTAAGTTCGATAACCTCTACAATGACTGCTGGAGACGTAATGTTGGCCTGTACGAGCGTCCCGCCGATGTACTCTATGGCATAGGGAGTAAATTTGGTGAGGAAGATGTTGTAGTAGATGGAGTATCCGATGCTTCCGCCAACGACGCGAATGCTCAGTGTCCTGCATACCCATGTCAGCACCTTGGTTTTGACCACCCTTGATCAAGTTCACGGAAGGATTACTTACAAAGCAGCAACGGTTGCGATCAAATCATCAGGGCATACGATCATAGTGATGATGCTCGCTGGCACAACGATACCACCTATTCCGAGGCCCGCAAGCACAAGGATGCCCCAGAGCCGGTACATATTGTCAACAGTTCCGACTGCCATGGCCCCGCAGCCAGCTGTCATCAGAACTGATGAAACAATCATGATTGTCCTGTTGGCGCCTTTGAAAACGGACAGTAAAACGAGGCCGACCACGGCTCCGACCATCAGAGAGACACCGATCGGTAACGCACGGAGACCGACTTGGAGAGGATCATGTCCGTAGACGTTGTAGGCCTGAGTGGGCCAGAATGCGATCAGGCTGATGAAATTGGCTCCCGAGACAAAGGTAATGATCAACGTGAGAACTAAAATCCGAGGGGATTTGTTGATGCGTTTGGGAAACATGGGGAACTTGGCGAAGCGTGCTTCCCAGATGACGAAGAGAATGATGAAGACTGCGCCGAGGAGTAGAGGTACAAGAACATGTACAGAGGTCCATGGATACATATACCCGCCCCATTGCATCCCGGCCACTTGATCAAAGGTCAGCTAAAGTGCGGTGGTCCTAGCCTTGAAGGTTGCGCAACTTACTAAAGAGAATCAGGCCCACGATACTCAAAAACCCTCCAACCAGGTCCATCCGCTTGATAATCTCCCTTCGAGACAGTGCATTTGGGTCGATGCGGGGCGGAGGGAAATAGAAAGCTGCCGTCATGACAAGGCCAATGAAGTTCCACAGGGCACATAGTAGCCCAACATACCTCCAAGACGAATAGGCGGCAATGAGTTGGGCGTACAGGGCCGAAATGCAGAACGGAGTGATAGTGAAGACCAAGGCGCCAACGTATTTGCCTCGTTGGGAGACGGGCGCGATTTCAGATGCAGCAGCCAGAGCTGTGAGCTCGTTGATTCCAGCGCCAGCTCCTGCGAAAACTTGCCCGCCAATGACTGTGTTCATTGTTTGTGCCGTGGAGGCGATGATCATGCCGAGTAGGACAAGCGAGGCGCCTACGATAGCGATGTAGCGCCGGCCAAAAAGGTCCGAGAGGGATCCGACGAAGGGGCAGACGGCAGCGAGCGCCAAAATGTTTGCGAGAGTCATCCACGTCCACCGGTCAGAACCGCCAATATCAGCGTAAATATACGGCGGTATGGCGCCAAAAAGGTAAAGCGGGATTTGAGATCCAGTCCAGAGAAAGGCCATAGCAGTCAGTGCCAGCAGCCTTCTGTTGCCCACTTGGCCCTGTTGTTGAGACTCCTCATCACTGACTGTCGGTGATATATCCTCGACATTTTGGAGTGTTGGCTTTTCGCTAGAATCCATCTTCTCGATACCGGATGTTGTGAGCGGCGTTGGGTCATCCCTTTCCGTAGTTATTCGACTGCGAGGCGACATGGTAGGCAGTAGGTTCCCAACCAGAATAGAGAGAAGAAGGGAGGTGGACTGGAGATTGTGATAAACTTCATCGACAAGGGATAGATGAACCGGCTTTGTAGTAAACGGCGGGAGCAATGACTGATTTACTTGCAGCAACCATGACTTTGTCGCTCTTCTACCCGGATATCGACCCAAGACCGTAACAAAGTCCGAGCGGTTGGAAAGCTTGCTGAGGCTAAGCTTTTACCACCAAAGCTACTGAACTAACCTCTGAACTTCGACCTCGGCATCTTGACGAGGGCGCCAATCGCAACGCAGTGGCGACTGCAATCCGAGTCCTTCTCGGTCTCCTCTCGAGCGGGTCTTCTCAAAAGTCCAGCACCCCAATGCTGGAGAAAGGCAAGGTGTGTGGCGCCCAACTAGACGGAACTAGATACTTTCAGGGTCTCAGCCAATCGTGCACGGCTTGGCAGCGCCAGAGTGTACACCGCATGCAGATATCCGTGGTGGGAAGAACGCGTTTACAAGCCTAGTATCAACCATTCAAGCCTTGTGGCTTTCGACAGGAGACAAGGATTCCCCAGACCCCGCAAGGTCCTGACCTACCGAAAGGGTAATAGGTAAGGTTCCCCGCGTCCCAGGCGTCCGTGGGACCAGCCGCGGACGGCGGTAAGTGGAGATCTTCTGCAAAAATGGAAATCGCTGCGAATCCTGGAAAGGCCATGGAAGCCCGCGCTTTGCTTACCACCCATGGATGCTGATACGCCCGTCGTGATCCATTCATCTCATACTTCGATTCTCGCACACTCCAGGGCCGAGAACTGTGAACTAAATATCTAGCTACCTAGGTATGATGGACTTCAGAGACCATGGATCTGTTGTTAGAGTTTGTTCTTCGTCACGAAAGTCGAAGGCCGAGATATGGGTCGTTAATACCTATAAAAACTTGGAATATGAACGACTACTACGCTCCAACATGGGATGAACGACCAGAGAATCCTATAAGTCGGGAAAGTCAGTACATACTCACATATGATGGCATTCTAGACCCTCAGCTAAGGACCTCTGGAGGTCCTCCAGCCGTGACGAAGATGAGGAAGGGACCAACACTATCAGTATCATTTGCCATCAGAAAGTTCCAAATAAGCCCCATTCTGCCTCTAGTATTCTAACGATTTAGTTTGGTTTCTAAGCATCATATAAATGATGCACAAGAGAAGATGAGGCGAAGACAAATACATGTGATGACTCTGTTGTAGCAGGCATTTGAAAATGATTCTGCCCTCGGCTGAGCATAGAGAAAGTTTAGGCTCTGTCATGAACCTTATCAAAAAGGACTGTATTCCTTTGAAATCTTCAACAAGGACCAGGACAGATACTTAGGTACATCGTCCTGTTCGACGACAGCCGCAGTTGTCATTCGTGTCCAGGCTCAGCTACTGTCGGTTGGTTTAGAAATTGGTATATTCAAGCATACACTCTCTGAATCTTTAGTAAGGTAATGAGATCCAAAACATTGTTGTCCGGTGTAAGTTCACACAGGCTGAAAAGCCTGTATGATGCTGCGTATGTAGCCGAAAGGCTTTAGCAGTTTAAGGGCTCTCTCTACATCAACAGCTATCAACGGACTTGGTAGATGGTCATGTTTACGAAGGCATACAATTGGATGTTGTTCACAGAGTCACATGTTTGAGTCTTTAGCACCAAATTCAAGTTGGGATCGAGTAGGCTATACGAAAGAGAATTCCCGTCTTCGAGATGGATCTTTTCCGTGTTTATTCGGAAGAAGGTGACGGGTACTGTAAGTACTGGGTTGGGGGTGGCGCCGGGTAGGTACTGACAATTGTGCTTTTCACCCAGCGATTCAATCTTACCGTCTCCGGTTCTGTTCGGATCTCTTAATCGACGTAATTAGAGAGTAGATTCTATAGTCTCCTAAGCCAAGTATGCCACGAACTGGGAAAGCAGCATCGCTACGCAGCACATTGACATGTGGGGGATTGCAATGTTCAGTGGGCCATATTCAGTGGAGCGGGTGGTCACGACCTCAGACATCCTTCTCTGCACGGGAGCTGTTTCGGAGGCGGCTTCTGCCTCGGAACAAAGGCAGTAATGATGCACACTAGAGGCCAGACTTCCCCGCAATCTCATGCGTACAAGCGGAGGATTATCGGCAACACCATCACTAATCATACAAGCGCTAGAGCGACATGAACACGGCCCCCGTCTTGACCCTCACAATTATATCGTCACGAGCACTTGCAACAAATCGAAGTGTATTGGAAAAAGGTGTCCACTAAGTATGGCTCCTCACGCAGAGAATTTGAATGGTGCACAGGAAGAGAGCCTCCCGTCCGTGATGGCACCGTTGAACCCGGGTGTTCCCAATGATGCCATTGCGAATGGAGAGATGCCTAAATTTGTCGGGTGAGTTGAATCTTGAAGCATGCAGCAGGTCGGGATAACTGTCCATGTTCGGACAAGTCTGACAAGACTCTACAGGGCCCCGAAGTTCGATGACCCGTACAAGGAGAGATCCTACTGGAAGGGCCGTCTTGCTGCGGCCTTTCGCATATTTGCCAAGTATGGCTTTGATGAGGGTGTTGCGGGTGAGTACTTGTCCATCTTGATCTTAAGTGGAATGCGTGCTCAATCTGTGTGACAGGGCACATCACGTACCGCGACCCTGTCGAGCCTGACAGTTTTTGGGTCAATCCGTTTGGTACCGCATTTGGTCTCATGAAGGCTTCGGATCTCATTCGTGTCAACGAGGAAGGCAAAGTTCTCGAAGGCGGTGAGAATCGTCTTCTGAATACTGCTGCATTTATGATTCATTCTGCAATCCATCAGGCTCGACCGGACGTCAATGCAGCCTGCCACAGTCACACAATTTACGGACGAGCCTTTTGCTCTCTAGGCCGCAAGCTGGATACCATTACTCAGGACGCGTGTGCCTTTCACAATGACCACGTCGTATATGAGTCTTTTAATGGTGTCGTTCTTGCAGCCGAAGAGGGCCGTAACATTGCGCGAACCGTCGGGGGCTCGAAGGCTGCCCTCTTGCAGAACCATGGGCTGCTCACTGTTGGACATACCATCGACGAGGCTGTTTTCTGGTTCGTCAGCATGGACAAGTGTTGCCAAGCACAATTACTGGCTGAGGCTGCTGCTGGTCCTCGAGGAGAGAAGCCGATCGTCATCGCAGATGAAGACGCCGTTTTCACTTACAAGACGGTGGGGACTCACTATGCTGGTTATTTTTCAGCCAAACCGCTCTTTGATGTGATTCACAAGGAGACAGGAGGGGAATATCTAGAATGATGAACAAAACTCATAAGTTCCTGGCGTTGGGCATGCGGTCTTGTTGCACAATCAAACTTCCAGACTGGAGACACAATCTTTATGGAAAGTATTTTCCAATTTGAGTAGCATATATAAATTTCACGCCGCGCGGGTTCGAACTTCCACACGTGCCTTCGGAGTCCCAAAATTCTTATTTCTTTTGGGACAGAAGTACCTGAATACTGATACATTGCGGTTAGCACGCTCTGTTCGAGGGTCAAGAAGCGCCACCTCCATCGCATCCTCCATAGTGACCTCCGCTATGGTATGCGCCATCAAAACCTGCGCCATAGTGTGCGCCATAGTGTGCTTGATCATGTACTCCGTAATGACCGCCAGACTGCCTGCCTGCACGATGATAAGGCGACTCGAGATGCATGGGTCCTACTGGGACCTCTTGAGAGGTTCTAGGAATTTGCCATTTCCGCGTATTGTGGGTTGTGCTGCAGGCCTGACGCGCTGGCGTTGTCACTTTGGTTGGGGGGGGGGGGTTGCAAGCCATAGTACTTAGGTACTTACATAGCGGGCCATACATGTTTACAAGCTCTTGCGGGTATTGCGCAAGTACTCAACCCTTAACCTTCGATGATTATATCCCGGGCGATAAGATTGAGGGGAAAAGGCTACATAATCCATGAGGATAGCTTGTCTTATTGTAACTGTCTTATGGCCATTCGCAATGCAAATGGAGTCGGTATGCTCTGTTCGCTAATATAAGTACGTTATGTTGAATATATACAAAAAATGCACGTATTTTTCTCTTCCAAACTCTAGTGGTTCACTGGTTCGATATGCAGGAGGTACGTTGACATGGTGGCATATAGGCTTGTGCCCGAATAAGTCAGAAAGGAGACCACCACTCAAAGATCCACATACCTAGGTACTGTATAGATTCCTACAGACATGGCATATGGTAGCACCATCTTTCGCAGGAGACCTTTGAAAACTGGAGGATGTAGGTACTCGCTACCTGTGGATCGAAATGTGTATAGTCTGAACGAGGAGTCGATATGCCTATCACCGCACCTGGATTAAACCCAAACAATAACGGTGGGACAGGTGCCGTGCTACCCGACGTCGGCAAAATCTCATCATGTTTCTGGATACCTTAGGTATGATCTGCACTAGCCGTTCATCTCGTAAAGCTTATGTATCGCGCAGTTCCCCACCACAGCGACGGGGATAATATGCACTCGCTAGTTGGGGAACCTGCTGATGATACATTGAAATATCCGGTACATAATGATCCGTATGAGGAGAACAATGCGAATTTCTTATAAAAGGGCTGTCTACTTGCTTTGAAAATGAAGATGGGGTTTTTTTCTTTACGTCTCGAGGCAGTGCGTCAAGATTGCGCTTCAAGGTTCAACGAAGTGGTCAATTCGGGTTGATGCCTGATAATATCACCGGGTGACTTACCTAGATTCATAACGCCAAGAGCCCGCACAATGTCCTTGAAAAATTGGGCGACGTTTGCTCAGCTAGGCCTTGGCGCTTGGGCTTCTCATGTGTCACCAAGACAGGACAACTTTCAAGACCAATGCTCGGGCTTCAATCCTGCAGACGCTGGTATCGCTAATGCCACCGTAACGAACCACGCGTTCATAGCAAGCGGAACGAATCTAAGTCTTACGGGGAATGATGTCTGTGGCCAGACATCCCAAGTCATCCCAGTTGATTTATGTCGGGTGTCACTGCAGATCTCAACAAGCGACCGATCTGGGGTCGTCGCGGAGGTGTGGCTGCCCCAAGAGTGGAACGGACGCATCCTGACTACGGGCAACGGAGGATTAGCTGGCTGTAGGTGTTCAATCCCGTAGAAAGTGAGGCCCAACGCGAGACTGATCAAGGCACTCAGGTATCGATTATTCGTCCATTGCCTACACTGTGGATAATGGATTCGTCAGTGTCGGAACTAACAATGGCCATAATGGGTCTTCGGGATTGCCATTCCTGAACAACCCAGACGTGGTTACTGACTTTGCATGGAGAGCGTAAGTTTCACCTTCTACTTCTTGTCACTGCAATCCTCGTAACTGACAATCAAAATTAGTTTACATGTAGGAGTCGAGGCGGGTAAAGCATTGGTTTCGCCACTGTACGGTAACCCAGCCAACAAGTCTTACTACCTTGGCTGCTCCTTGGGAGGTCGGCAAGCTGTGAAAGCAGTGGACATGTTCCCCAGCGACTTCGATGGAGTCGTGGCAGGTAGTCCAGCCGTTGACTTCAATAACCTGTATTCGTGGCGAGCGAGTTTCTTCCCGATCACTGGGTCTAACACCTCGGCGAGTTTCATTTCCTCGAATACTTGGACAACTGCGGTACATGACGAGATCCTTAGGCAATGTGACACGATCGATGGAGTGGCTGATGGGATCATTGAAGACCCGAGTCTTTGCCGTTTCGACCCCGACGCTATGCTGTGTGGCAACAGCGTCGCCAACAGCTCCAGTTGCCTCACGTCAGCGCAGGTAGAGACTCTGCAAAGAATATTCAATTCGTACGACTGGACGAACGGCACCTTGCTATATCCTGCTATGAATCCAGGTAGTGAACTCGTCACAGCTTACGGTTTGTACGACGGACAACCTTGGAGTCTCTCACAGGACTGGTTCCGATACGCAGTCCACAACGACCCGAACTGGAATCCGGCGACTTACAACTTGACAGACGCCACTATCGCAGAACAAATGAATCCTGGGAATATCAGCACTTACCCGAGTACCTTGGCAAGCTTCCAAGATCGTGGTGGCAAGCTTGTCATGTTCCATGGCCAGCAAGATAGTCAAATCAGCAGCTTCAACAGCCCGCGTTTCTACGAGCACGTGCGGTCTGGCATGAGCTATTCACCCGATCAGATGGATGACTTCCTGCGGTTCTTCCGAATTTCTGGCATGTTCCACTGCACCGGTGGCCCTGGCGCATGGGTCGTGGGTCAGTCTGGCGGAGCATCAGCACAGGGACCATTCGATGCACAACACAATGTCCTCGCTGCGCTAGTCGATTGGGTCGAAAACGGAACGGCCCCGGACACTATCACAGGAACAAAGTACGTGAACGACACAGTTAGCTCGGGCGTTGACTTTCAGCGGAGTCATTGCAGGTGGCCGCTGAGGAACACGTATTTGGGAGGCGGGAGAGATGCCAAAGATCCGGCTAGCTGGCAGTGCAAACAGATCTCTGAGGCGGACGAGCAAGTTGGGGCCGTGGCTTCCGAAGGCACTGGTAACTCAACAGCCATGCCGATAACAGGCGGAGGTGTTGTGACCGCAGCCGGAGTAGAGATGAGCGTGCCCGCGGTACTCCTAGGCGTCGGTTTCGTAGTCTGCTCGCTGATATGGTGAGGCAACAAGAAAAGAGAGCTGTGATTACCACAAAGATCATCGATGAATTGTCAATCTATAATACGACAGTAATATATATGTCTAATTAAGTGTAAGAGTAGACATTCTGGTGACCGGCCGCGTATGGGTGTGAGCGATGTCTAGCATGATTTTGCACAACACATAGCACATATGGCAGCACCTGTCCTTTGAGCTTCAGTCAAGAGATTATTGGGTAGCACGTCATTGCGCGCAAGCCGTCGATGCACCATGACCGTCTGCGCGTTTGGGTTGCTGACCGGCCAGGACTGTGAATCGTCGATAACCAGGTCCAAGACAAGCACGACATGTGCTGCCCGCCATATGTCAGATGGCGTCACCTGCAGATGCATTGCATCGTACCATTGAGGAAAATCAGATAGATTAGACTTATTTTAGTGAAAACAGAAGATTTGAGACTCAAATTGGACAGAAGTCAACTGCCGAACTCATTTATATGACTTGAGTCGCCTCGCCCGGAATTGGAAGCGAAGCAAATCCTCCATACTTGACCTTCCTTGAGTCAAAGTTCCCAAAACTCATAAAAGAACGACTACTAACATGTCTTTGACAGTAAGGAACCTTTTAGATGGCCATTCCCTGCTCGTTCACATAAAATCTGGCGTCGTGGAGATGGAATGTTAACCTAAATTGCTCAGACCGCGCTCAACCCCGAAGAGCAAGACCTTTTGGACTCCCCTGGCGGCGTTGTTAGCCCCGAAGTCAAAGGCACTGGTGGTTCCCCCGTTGGCTATGGCGATATCATCAACTCATCGGCCTCTTATGTACAACCCTCCGGTCAAGAGGGCAGCACGAGGCATGGAGCAACAAATGGAAATCCACAGAGAACCAGCCAAGGGACCAAAGAAAGGCGACAAAGTGTGGTGTAGGCTCGCATGAGCCAATGTCATTTATGAATGAAACCGCTTCAGAGTTCTGTCTAGTCGCTCATGTCTTGATGAGATGTCCAAAGAAGTCCTTGACGAAGTAAGCCGACCGCTTGGCATATCTGGTCTTTTCTGGCGAATCGAAGTCGACCCAGGTGACTCCGAACCGATCGGTGAAGCCAGCAGACCATTCCCAATTATCAGTGAACGTCCAGCCAAAATACGACTTGATGACCACGCCCTCCTGCGACGCCTTGGCCACCTCGGTCAGGTACTTTTTGAAGTAGTCTATCCTGTGAGGGTCCTCTAGAATGTCACTTGGGCCCTCCGCTTTCCAGTCCTGCTCGCCCTTCGCCGTGGTGCCGTTCTCAGTGATATAGATCGGGGTGGAATACCGACTCCAGATCCATCGCAGCAACTTTCCCCAGCCCCATTCTGATGTCCGCAGCCATTGGGTGTCACTCTCCAGGCCACGGCTCTGTCCTGCCTTATTGGTGTCCAGGATCTCCACATTGCCCTTGTGATCATTGATGTCGGCTGGCAGATCACCACGGTTCTTCACGAAGAAGGTTGTGTAAGAGTTCATTCCGTAGACCTCGCTGCTGCCCCTGATAAGCTTCTTCTCTTCCTCAGTGAACCTAGGCAGTCTGTCACCGAGCTGCGCACGCATACAAGCTGGATAATCGATGTCTCCCTTGCCATACAGAGGATCCGCATACCACGCAATCTCGAATTCGTTGGAACGTTGGGCAGCTTCCACATCCTTCGGATCGTCCGGGTCCCAAGGCTCGGCCCAGTTCCCGTGCAGGGTGATCATGATTGTGCCCTTCTGAGTCGGCTGAAACTCTCTTTTATACATGTCGCACACATGGCCGTGGGAAACAAGTTCTGTATGCGCCACAATAAAAGGCTCCGTGCTGCTGTCACCCTCCTCGTTGATCTCACGATAGGACGACCGCCCAGGCGCATGGACTCCTGCGGCATAGCCTGCGAGCGTATATACACCGGGCTCATTGTATGTTATCCAGTTCTTGACGCGATCACCAAAGCGTTCGAAGCACACACGAGCGTACCGGACAAAATCTGCTGTGTACTTCTCCTTATTCAACATACCCCCATAGCGTTCCTCCAGCATCTGGGGTGTATCCCAATGGAAAAGCGTGACGAAGGGAGTGATACCATTCGCCAGAAGCTCGTTGATCAGCTTGTTATAGTAATCAACACCCTTCTCGTTAACAGGATCTTCTTGGCCTCCCAAGGGAATAACTCGACTCCACGCCAGCGAAAAGCGATAGGCTGTAACCCCGTACTCTCTCATCCGGGCGACATCTTCCTTGTAGAAGTCGTACGACCGGACAGCGTCCTCATTGGTGCTTCCATCCTTGATTCGCTTGGGCGTGTGGCACCACTTGTCCCAGATAGATTCTCCCTTTCCGTCCTTATCCCACGCTCCTTCGACTTGTGCAGCAGCGGTTGCATAACCCCATTGGAAGTCCGAGGGTAGAGAACCCTTCAGGGCGGGATCGAAGTCAGTGACGGTGTAGGCCATATTGTGGAAATACGTATGATGAAAGCTAGGTGCAAGGGTCGTTTGGTCCGTTATCAACCGCGACCTGGCGGTGTTTTAAAGAAGAGAGGGGCGTCAAGAGCCATAATGAAAAGAAACTTGCCCTCGTGAACTCGAACACTCTCCGCCACTGGATAAACGTCGGATCAGCGCTCCGTTGTAGAGTCAAGTGCAGGCAGACACCCGCCAATCGTGAGACGCCGCCATTTGGGGAAATGAATCCTCCGGCGAAGTTGTGGCCAATATTGTGACACGATGCAGACATGGGCCGAACCGCCCTAAGAAGACGAAGGCGCTGCAACGGAACCCGGCCCGTTATTGCACAGCCTGAAGGTCCCCCCCCCCCTCTTTTTCAGAGAATATCATAGGCATAGATAAAGTTCTGTCTGTTGTTGCTTAGCCTGAAGCCCCCCCCCCACCTTTTCGAAAAGGCTATGTTATAATAGGCATAGATTCCAACAATGGAAGATCATATATTGCACGATTTACACTCAGTTCCTCTTCAAACATATCGAGACGTTATTCAAACCTCGCAAGCCAGTTGCGTCATCCTCATGCTCATTCCTGGCTGTCTCTGTGATACAGGGCACGTAGTTTGGGGGCCGTCATTCACGCCCAAGGCGAAACCAGTTCATTTCAACATGTCCGTAGCATAGCAGAGTCGTGTTCTCATAAACTCTAGAACAGTTTGGCCGCGCTCATTCAAGCGTCTTGATTCATTCCCATTACCACTTCCTTTTTTGGGTGGATCGGAAATAATAAAGTCTTGCTTGTTTGCTGAAATCGACTCATCAGATGGCGACGACCTTGCTACACTCCACGATGTTCTGGGAGAAATATTAGTAAAAATCCTAGTGAATGGCGAAAACCAACATGGATACTTACTGGACGGCCAGATGTGGACACTGATTGTAACGATTGACTTTCGTATTTGACAGATCCCTCGCCGCCCTTCTTCACATACGCCAGATAGTCAGGGGCACCAGGCATATCCGTATTGTCGGCAAGGGCCAATGATCCAACATGGAACAATTTCAACTCCTCGACCAACTTCAAGTCTGGAAGGTAGTGCTTCTCCCAGTGGTCAATGAAGACGACGTCGACATGGCCAGGCTTCACCCGTCCCTCCGCATGCAGCTTCTTCAAGCTGTCCGCTCCGGCACCCACCAAAACCTCAATGATGTTGTCCAAAGCTGCGGCCTTGATCAGATCCCGAGCCACGGCTGCAGCCTCCGGGCTGAACTCGAACGTGAAGACCTTGATATCCTCGGCATCCTTGCCATGGAACTCCTGCAGCATGGCCGCCCACGCAATGGCAGATGTGCCGACGAACGTGCCAAACTCGACCACAACCTTGGGCTTGGGGTCCATCGTTGCAAGGGCGTCCTTTGATGTGGTGATCTTGTCGGACCGATAAATCATGCGCAGCCCTTTTTCAGTGGCAAAGTCCTCGATCTCCCTGATCAGATCCCATGGCTTCCCGGCGAACTTATCAGCGGGCTGGGCCAGAATGTGAGTCCGGAGGTCTTGTTGAAGCTGGGCGGACTGGTCCACCAAGTTTCCTGCGTGCTGGTCGAGCTGTTAGTGGTGGGCTATTGCTCAACTGGCCATCATCATTAACGCACCTTGGGAGGCATTTTTATCGACTTTTTGAATTTTCTCTCTTGCGTTGCTAAAGTTGCTTTACTCCTTGTGCGTATGCTGGCTTGTCTTGACGAGTAGTTGGGGAGAGCTGACATTTGTGCTGTGATATACGCAATGCTGCTTCGGAGTTACGAGCGACCCACCGAGGCTTTTGCAGCTCGTGTGAGACGATCACGAAGTGCAATCAGGCCGTTTCAGGCCGCAGAGAGACCGATTCAGCTTCATAGCGATGCAGCTGTTTCAAACCTTGCGCGACTCAAACCGGGACGTGGGCAGAGTTGATGCGGTTTATAAGCAGGTTCCTCACTGCGAAGAGTGTACGTTTCTTAATACCTTAAGTCTATATCTAGTCGCAAAATGTATCAGATGGAGGTCTGCTTGAGGGCGTCAATATTCTGACAGGTTCCGCTGCTTTTGTTCTGGGCAGGAAATCAAACAGAAAAATTAGGGTAGAAACAGGCACACGCAGGTACTTAGGTAAAGAGTGCCTTTTGATGTCTTCTTGAGATTACACGGTTACATGCAAAGGACACTTGTTGATGATTACGAGACTGGCAATGCGAACTTATGCCCCCTTCGCCTCTGCGGCTTCTATGTGCACATATCTGGACAGTTTGACAAGTCTGGGATAGTAATGCTAAGTAAACACTTAACTCACCACTCAACGCGAATTATCGCTATCATACCGGCCCCCAAACCTAGAAATCGCGGTTGCAACGCGACGTGTGCGGGAAGCATTTGAGCAGCCGAAGACCTCGGAACATTCGAGATGATGTCATGGAGAGCAGCGGTGGGGTTTTGCTGTTGCTGGCAATGTCCACAACGGTGCCGCGAACATCGGAGGGGCTCGGTAGTTGCCGTGTGGCAATCGGAGTTATCAGAATTAGGGTGACTCGTGAGCTCAGAGGACTTGTGCCGAAGCTTGGCTTGCGATTTGTATGAACAACCAACAAGAAGGAAAAAAAAGAAGGTTGAGCGAGAGACAAAACCCGAGCCTTTATTGAGAGACAACGTAAGACTTCTCAGTTGTAGACTGCTGGGTCAAAACTACATGTGCACTTCGACCACTGACAGGAAAGTCTTTGGCCAGATACCATCGGCAATTAGCCGAGGAGCCACGATCTAGTGGGAATAGGAGGTGAGCGCTGACAAACAAGGAGAAGGTGAAGGCTGACAAATAGCTGGAAGTTTCGACGACAACGACGAAGGGGGACCTTTTAAAGGAAAGTAGTATTGCCGCTGGACTTTTGTACTAAATAGTAAATACTAAGACTAGACTCACCAGATAGTCGCCCGGCAACCTTCTGTCCCGGTCTGGTATTCTTTTCATTTTCATTTTTCATTTTTTGGACTTTGATCAAACAACAAGACGCACAATGCCGAACCCTCAAATTGTGGTGCCCGTCACCAAGCCGATAGTGCCTCCGGGCCAAGGCCCCAAAGAGCCCTCGGTGTACCTGAAGCCTGCAGAAGGAGTTCCCTTCTTCGCCCCAGCTCAAGATCCTCCAGCAGGAACCGCAGTCGACCCTCAACCCAACGGAGCCACCATTCCCAAGCTCTTCACACCCCTCACGATCCGTGGTGTAACCTTCCAGAACCGCATCTTTGTCCCGCCTCTCTGCCAGTACTCTTGCATTGATGGCTTCCAGCAACCTTGGAATACTGCCTCGCATGTGGGCGGGATCGTCGCTCGTGGCCCTGGCCTGTTCATCATGGAGGCTACGGCCGTCCAGGCTCGGGGTCGAATCACTCCACAGGATTCTGGCATCTGGCTCGATGCTCAGATTCCTGGGTTCACTCAAATTGTGCAGTTTGCTCATTCCCAGAACCAAAAGATTGGCATCCAGCTGTAAGTCGCACTTCTTACGCGGTGATTTCCTCCCCACTGTTCAAGATGACAGAAGGATTATCCGATCCGACATTTTGATGGGATTTAGAACACGTATGCTGATGTAATTCTAGGGCTCATGCCGGAAGAAAGGCCACAACTAATGCTCCTTGGCTACCCGCTGGGTAAGTACTGCATGTTCTGTACCGCGGGACACCATCCTGTCTTCCAGAAATCCTCACGCTGATATACGCTCTCAGTGTTGCTGGGAAAGATGTCGGCGGCTGGCCAGACGATGTGATTGCCCCGAGCGCTATCCCCTGGAACACTGGGTATCCAGTTCCCAAGGAGATGACGCTGGACGACATCGAGGAGCTCAAAGCCGACTTTGTCCGCGCGGCTGAGCGGTCCGTCAAGGCTGGGTTTGATGTGATTGAGCTGCACGTCGCCCACGGCTATCTGCTACATTCCTTCCTCAGCCCCGTATCGAACCAGCGGACAGACAAGTACGGCGGGAGCTTCGAGAACCGCACGCGCTTGATTCTCGAAGTTGTGGAGCAAACACGGGCAGCCATCCCGGAGACGATGCCGCTTTTCGTTCGTCTCAGCTCCACCGACTGGCTGGACGAGAACCCCGACTTCAAGGAGAGCTGGACGGTCAAGGACAGCGTCAAGCTGGCTCCCTTGTTGGCCGAGCGCGGAGTTGACCTGCTCGATGTTTCGTCGGGTGGAACGCATCCAGCTGCCAAGATCAGCCCATTCGGTCCTTACCAGGTGCCCTTCTCCAAGGAGATCAAGAAGGTCGTGGGCGACAAGATGTTCCTCTCTGCGGTTGGTAGTATCAAGGAGGGTAAGGTTGCGGAGGACATTTTGACAAGCGAAACTCCCATCGACGTCGTCATGGCTGGACGGTCGTTCCAGAAGAACCCAGGCCTCGTTTGGCAATGGGCCGACGAACTTGACGTATCCATTTATGTTGCTTCCCAAATCGGCTGTGAGTACACATCCCAAATCCCTCTGACTCGGTCTGTTGTCTTGGCAAAGGATCATGGAGCAGTACTTTGCACGTCAACACACATACTGACACATACGTTAGGGGGCTTCGGTGGACGAGCTTCGAGGGTGTCACGGAAGTAAGTTACGGCTTCAATACAACGAAGTCTTTTGCTTTCGTGACAAATAACTAAACCGAAATAGATCCAAGATTTAGAAAGAAGTATGTGTATGAAGAAGGCTTTGAGCAACGTGTCAATGGCGACGCAGCGCTCGACTGTCTGTTTTTCTCCAGTTACAGACCTAGACTTCTTCATCATGAGGAGCAGCCCTAGCAAGAGGTCATCGCTATAGACAGCAGTCGCTAGATTTAGATTCAGCACAAGACACTAGAAATTTCCATTTTCGGACTGTTTGGGAATCGAAAGACCAACCATCCTTTTTTTTTTCAAGTTGTTTCTCTCGTTACTCCTTGGAAGGGGCCGTCAAACAGTGCTGTGGCATATGACCATGACTTCCAAGCTATCTAACTAGGTAGGTACTTAGCCTTCTCAACATTACATTTGCACGTAGCTCGGTGTGTCTCAGTATTGCAAGCTTTGTTCTCATCTATCAACCAGAACATTGTTCATTGTTCCATGCTTGAAACAAGTCTTTGTTTAGTCTTCACGGACAGAAAATACAATAAAGAACCTAAGTTTCTATTGTTTCGATGACATGAAAAGGCACACACATCCATTTCCTGGACATTCCGAGTTGCTTTCTTCCCTTCCATCCACACAAATGTTTCCAGTATCCCCAACTTTGTAAACAAAATAAAGAATTCGAGTACCCGTCAAACAAGTGATAGGTTCTAATGTGTTACGCATTCTCTCTAGTGTATGGATGCCCGCGGTGCGAGCGGAGACTGGAGACGTTACACGCGACCAGGAGCTGCACACGAGCTAGGGGCGGCGTTGTGAGTTGCACAAGGTATTGTTGGCGGCCCCCAAAGCATGACAGGAGGCTCTGCTCTGATTGTTATGAGAGGCTTTTGAATCGATTACAGTGAGGCCGCTTCGTACCAAAGAGGATGGCGCGTGGTAGTTTCGTGGTCGATAATTCTTGATGGTGCATACAGGTTTTTGTATAGAATAAACCCAATAATGATAACGCAAGAAAACTACGAAATTAAATATCATAGACGGTGCAGCCCACGTCTTGTCGTGATTACAGTCATGGCTTGTCCGTACCTAGCT
Source organism: Gnomoniopsis sp. IMI 355080 (assembly GCA_027946555.1). Taxonomy (NCBI): domain Eukaryota; kingdom Fungi; phylum Ascomycota; class Sordariomycetes; order Diaporthales; family Gnomoniaceae; genus Gnomoniopsis; species Gnomoniopsis sp. IMI 355080. The sequence goes on from JAPEVC010000135.1 coordinate 21,224, forward strand.
TGGTTTACGAATAACCATGTCTTGAAGGTCCCGATCGCCCAGAAGAGTGGATGAAAGCGTAGCGTAACCCGGGCGTAAACTTTGACGTCACAATGTCTTGCAATACAGTCAAGCTGTATCTCATACTCAATTCCAACTTGTGATACATCCTCTTGCCTTGCAAGTAGGAATATCTCTCGTTCTTGACTTTATTATGACAACGCTAGCCAGTAACGCATAACATTGACTGTCCAACATGGCAGGCAAATCGAAATCAAATCCATCAGATCCTCCGGACCAGGAACTTAAATCTCCCCCATCTGCACCCCTTCCCACACCCGCCTTGGACTCCCCATCGCTGTGCTACAGCTACCAGATTGGGCGCGGCGAGACCGGTGTACTCTCTTTCGAGCCATACAAGGGTCTCATCCTCCCCTACTGGGCGTTCCGTACTGTCCCTGTCGCTCGCAACTCATCTCGGATCTTGTGGTCGATATTCCGATCTTACGTAGACCGGAAAGACTTTGTTGGGGCAGATATGTCGCGGAAATTCATTCAAATGGGCATGACACGAGCACGGAGATATGCGAACCACAAGGGTGGGAGGAAGTATTCGAAGGAAACAGGCACGAAGCTGGAAAAGTGGTCTGGTGGGAGCGAGGAGGATGTGAGGAAGAGGAAGGAGAAGGAGGATGCAAGTGAGCTGTTCAAAGTCGTGTGGAGGAGGTGCATTGAAGACGAGGACTACAAGAGCCTGAAGCAAGAGTGGGTTGAGGCGAAGAAGGAGTTTGTGAAAGCCAAGAAACCGTGATAATGTGTTGCCAGGCTGGCGCGTCCGGAGCTGTGATGCTTTTCACTTGAGGTCGCATAACTTCCAAAAGATGCATACCACATTCAGGCCCTCATAAGGAGAACGAGAAATGATTACAGGAAACGCGATAAACAATCGCTCTCAACCCCATCCTATCCAAAGGACCCTTTCACTCCCACAATCACACCAATTTGGAAGATTTACCGAGTCCTCCCGTCCTTCAAGACTTTCAGAGCCTTGGCGTGGAGAACCCAACCAAAGATTCCGACATCCGGTCATTACAGTCATTAGCCTCACGCTCAAAGAACAACACCAAAGTCATCCAAGAATGTCACTCTGGTCGTTTCAGTACATATCCACCAGGCGGCCGTGAGATAAGCGGCCTGCACACATCATGTCACCTGCATGCTGCAGTGCTCCACTGCGATCCGACTTACACAAGGGACCGTCTTGTCGCTTTCTATACACCCAGCCAGTGGGGCCACCTGACAAGATCAGATCTGCACCAGGATGCAGGGTCCCCACAGCCCTCGCGTCCGCAGCCATCATCCCCGCAAATAGAAATCGCGGGAGAAGCCTCAAGTGGCAGACGGGGGTATGCCGACGAGATGGAGGAAGTTCTGTTGATCTGCCCACCAGGTGAGGCGGACGTAGCGTACAACGTGATCCCCGTCTATGACCGCATTTGTTGATGAGCTGGTTGGAACTATCGTTGATACGCATAATTACCTATGATGACAGTTCCCTGGGAACGAACAACATGAAATTACTTTTGAAAGTTGTTTAAAGTTGGACAAAAGTGTGGGATGTTTTTTGTGCTTGTCTGGCCGCGTACCAAGGCCCCCAGTACATAGTATCATCGAAAAGGGGCGTCCCGAAGAAACATGGGCGCCGGCATTGCTGTCAAGTCGCGACCTAATGCACTACGACAATAGCTCCGTCTGGCTTTCTTACGAGTCCTAATGGGTGGCAACTTGCGTCATGGGTTCTGTTGAAGCTGGGCACAAAGGGCGAGTTGAGGTGAGATAGCAGGATAGATGGGTGGGTTTTTGCCAGGATTTCCAGAGGTGTGTGGGGACTTCGTGTGTGGGTGTGGGTGTGGGTGTGTGTGTATGTGGCAATGACCAGATTGGTGATTTCGACACAAGCGATGCTAGATAGAGAAAAAATGTCTTACTCGCTAAGCTAAGTTACATTTATTGACAAAGGAAAAAAGTGGTAATACCATGACGGTAATCACTAAACGAATGAATGCTGAGTCGCTCAATCCGTATGTGTGCGCGTCCCAGCGCGAGCGCATAGTCCACGCTTGAGTTCATCGCAATCTAAAGCCCATGAAATGCATTGCCTCAAACCCTTGTTCCGTAACCCCAGTGATGCAGCTATCGTCAAATTCCAAACTCAAACTCCAACCCATCATGTTTCCGTTTTAATAGTAAACCGAGTCCCTCCGACTGTCATCGTAGAACCTCTCCGCGCGGCGGCCCCTGCTCGAGGCCTTCTCGCCCCAAGCACCGCTGAATCGCCGTGGCGGCATATCAAACGACGAGTACCGGTGATCATCAGCAACCCCACGGACGCTGATCCTCTTCCGTAGTCCCTCAATCATATCCCTTGAGTCGCGATCCTCGCCCCTCGAGTTCTCCTGTAGCAGCTTGCGCTGCAAATCAGTTGCCCTGTCCTCGACCCCAATGGCCTGTGCAGACTTGTACAGCGCATCGTACTGCTCAACGCTGAGCGGCTGCACCGCGGGGGCGGGGCTCGGTTCCGTGTTCTTTAGAATACTCTTGACGTTGTCTCCTGCGCCCGTGCCGGCGCCGGTAGAGATGCTGTTGCGCCGCGCCGCGCGCCTTTGAATCTTATCATTTTGCGCGAGGCGTGGGTCGTCGCCCCAGCGGACAGACTTTGGTGGAGACGCAGACATGGATGCAGGGCGCGATAGATCGGAGGCACGTAGGGAGCTGTATGCCGAATCAAATGTGGACACCAGCGGTGAAGTGCCGTAGCTGATGGGTGCGTTGGGGTCTTGCACAACCCTTGCCTTGGTCTTGGGCCGGAGGCGGCGACGCTCAGGGTCGTATTCTTCCGTCTTGAGATGTCCATCAAGAGGAGAGGCGGAGCGACGGCGTCCGTGTCCCTTGGTGTAGTTGGATGTGTCAAGCACATCGTAGAAGCCGAGAGGCACGCGAGCTGATTCTTGTCGCGACGTCGAGTATCTTCGTCCGCTCTCGTGGTAGCGGTCACTGTCTTGGTGTATCGTAGGACGAGAGCGAGACTCACGTCCGGAGTCGCGGTAGTACTTGTCGTATATGTCGCCCTCATACATGGAGGACGACCGGCGTGGAGTAGGCCTAGGAATAGAAATTGGCTTCGAGGCGCCACGCAATGAAGAGCTTCTTCCCAAGGCGTAGCTTTCCCCGTCGCTGTAGTATGGATCACGTTCGCGGGAGGACCTTTCACGGCGCCGTTGCCTAGCAGCTGGATCGGGACGGAAGTCGAACTGGTACGGTGTTGGTAGCCTGTCATCCACAGAAGAGTATGATTTGTCCCGGCTGTTGGGACGTTGAAAGTCCAGTTTGGATGGTCTCCTCGAGTGTCGCTCAGCATCGCAGTGTCTGCAGTCGGAGCCCGTGCAGCGAACGTCTTTCTCTGTAATGATCATTCCTCGACCATCCGGGGATGGCTTCTGGGAGATGATCTCTCGGTGGTACTTCTTCGCCATTTTGGATGCCGTTGATGTGTGATGTGTATTGGGATCTGTGTTGGATTGACGCAACAGGCCCAATATATATCAAGGGGAAGGCTTGTTGTCCTTCAGGTTGCCTCTGAGTCGAAAGGCACACCAGGGGGTCGTTTTTGGAAGGGGTCAAGTACGATAAGGCTACTTGTGCCGTGCTGATGTTGGTGGTCAGGTGTGTGGGACGGGTTACCACTCAGGTCCAGCCCAAGTCAGGTCGAGTACAATATCAGTCAGCCGTGTCCGAAAGAAAATGTTCTTTTGATTTAGAATGCGGCTGTAAAGACATGAGTACTGGTCCAGGACAGAGGTGGAATGAGTCTCGAGAGAGGGACTTCAAGTATAAAAGTGTAAAGAGGCAGTGTGGCCGAGCAGGCTACGAGATAGGTGTTGAGGTGGTCGAGACAGGCCCGGGGGTGGTCGGTGGTAGCGCTGGAGCACCGGCAGCAAATGGATAATAGTGTTGGGCAGTGTCGAAACCGGTCGCTTGTAAGGGCTGAACTTTGCTGATATGAAATGGTTGCGATAGAGTCAGCCAGAAACAAGCTGAGGTCTCCTAGGGAGGCCAGTAAATATAGGTGGTCACCCCGAGGGGCCCAGGTGTGGGTGACGAGAGCGCCGTGACCAGTATCGAGGCCAGGGAATCGGTAACTAGCCAGGCGGGTCAGGGTCCCATGGCATCACGACACCCCTGCCACAGGGCTGCAGCGCTGCCGTGTGGCTCATCCATGTCGGTACTTTGTTTCTTCCATTTTGATCCAGGACTTAGTAGTACAACAATGGACCCGGAAAGTTGTTCGTCAGCCCGCCTGCCCGAAGAGCCTCGACCCACAAGAACCGTGAAGGTATCTAACAGTCGTCTTTTGTCACAAGTTACCACCGTCATAGTATTCTGGCATCCAAGATTTCTCCGCTCAAAGACTGCTCGCGCTGAAAAGGCGCTGGTGAGCTTGCCCGGAGCTAGACAAGAACGGAGGGGCTATTTGTGGAGGCAACCGACTCGTTGCTGATGCTTCGCAGCCTGGCGTCGACTAAGAAGATGTGGCTGAGTCCAAAGGTATTTAGAGAGGGTACCACACCACATCAAAATAGTACGTAGCCCAGAATCCCCATCTGAATTGAATCAGATAACGTGACCGACTTCGGCCGATCGATGTCGAGAATTGCACACAACGAGCAAGTACATACACCTGCCGGGGGCTCGAACAGGCAGCAAACTTGAGGGCCTGGTCATACCGGGAGGTGTCCCGTGATTCGTAATCTGCACATTTGAATGCCACTGGCACTATCAAAAGGAAACTGAGGCATTTTTGAGATCGAAAATGCACTATAAACGTGGAGATGCAGCTTGGACAGTCCGACTCCTCAAATTATTCGCAGCAGAGGGGCTTCAAAGGTGGGCAACAAGGTCCTTGTAGCATGTAACGATGCGCGGAAAGCGGGTTTCTGGTTGACCATATGAGATGCGCTGATCAGGCCGTCTTCAGGCAGTCAAAGTTACATTGACAGCCAAGTAAACAGCCCATTATTGGATGAATAGGAGTCCTGTTGGAGGACCCTGCGGCCAAGATGTAGGTGTTTGTGTATATGGTATCTGCGGAGGGGAGTACATTGCTGTAGTCCACGGCCAATGCAACGCTAGCAGCAATGGCAATTGAAAGGAAACAAAAGGGTTCGAGTCAAAAACAGGTCAAAAATAGGACACCAGATCAGATGGCAGGCCAGCGCTGGTGGACCGAGGGCCCAACTTAGGCCTCGCTTCGCTAAAGTAGGCAACAGTCTGCAGGCCTCAAACCCCCGCGCTCATGAAACGCATTGAATCCAGGCTGACGGGAGCGGATTCATTTACCAATTCTGTGCTGGCGCATCCAGCGCGCATCCAGATCCGAACTCCAAACGAAGTATCATCCAAAAAGAAAACGGAGCCCCGGTGTGGGCTTAATTGTTTGCGGGCTAATGCACTGGCAAGCTGCGCAACAGACATGCAGGAACATCGAGCTGCAGCTAGATTGCCGACATGGCGAAGTTCCCACAATACCTAGGTATGATTCGGCTTGACGCCGCGCGTGAGATAAACTGGTGATGATGCCGAAGTCGTATGCCACAAGGCCTGAAAGGTCCTGAAATGTCAGAGCACCGTGCAGGAAATATGGCGATGTGGCTTGACTTCGGCGACTCGGCATAGCAGCTTCCATATCAGACAGAGTATCTGCTGAAAGGTGTGGTGGGGCTGATGGGACCGCTATCGGCCACTCACCAGCAACATCGTGAAGCCAGTGCAGAAGTCGGACATGTGACGCCCAACAGCATTCGACTTGATTTGCCGGATTGCATGTGTAGACATAGTGAGGTGCATAACATGTTGGTGCTCAGAAGACAGATGGTGTTTCGTCAGGTGGCACAGCTCAAAAGGTGTTCTGCGACTGGCCCTCGCTTCTCCAGGTCTGTCTCAAGCTCCAGAGGCCCGAAGCGAGACCCGAATCCTGCGACTTGCTGTTACGGCCACGAATGATGTTCTGCTTTCAAGGCTATCTGATGCAGCTCACTTGAGGACCGATGCACTCCTTCGAAGACTGCATACCCGCAGCTTGCGCAAGACTCGGAGGTCAGCCGTAAGCTTGGTACCTGCACAGCCGAACGCTGGCGTAGACTTGCCGCTGGAAACTGACAGGTGTTCGACATGGCGCCGCCAGAGAACCTCCCCAACCCGACACAGCCATGATCTCGTGTGCCAGAAGGTCACGCAGCTCAGGTCTGATCCTTCAACGACCAATGGTTTGCTCAACAAACCAAAGCACGATGCGGCTCAAATTCCAAGAACCACTCTGACCGCGTCACTGCTGGCGGCAACGAAGACATGCGGCGCTTTCGGCAATTTCCGACTGCCATCAACTCCGGTGCGCCTCCCAGACTCATGTTGGTTCGTCCCTGCGCAAGAACCTGCGCCGGCCCGTTGCGAAGCCCACGCACAAGCTGATGGATGGTCGACGGAATCTTCACTAAGCATCCAACTGGCCAACTACAACCTGCCCGGAAAGGCCACGAATGAAGACGACTGGATGGTCAGCGACTGGCCACCTGCCCAGAAATGCTTGCACAACGCCAGGCTGCGCCATTACACACTCTGATTCGATCCTGTCTTTGCCACCGAGGCCAAGCGCCCAAACTCTCGAGGGAGTGACTCTTTTTGCAACCAACATGTTCCAGACCCGTCAGAGGCAGATTGGAGGCTCAATGAGCTGAGAGGTTCTGGAATTTTACCCGATATTCTGTGACGCAGACGGTGAGCTAGTCGAGCTCAACAAACGAATTTGGGCGGCAGATGACGCGTCTGGCAGAAGTAGAATAAGGCTTGAATCTCATATTGTTGCAAGGGCAACTTTCGATAATATGCGTGACTTCCAAGGTTCTCAGTCGGTTCCGATGCGCGGGGACATCTTCTCGTTGTACTTCCAAGGCTTGACGCTTGATGCTCGTAGGCTCGAGGGCTGAGTAGCGTTGATGACAAAGTGATGAGGCGTCATATCGCATCATTGTGCTGACAGGTGCCTAATTTGATAGTACCGCTGGTACGCGGCCGATACACACGCGTCTGGTGTGTGCTCTGGGTCTGATGAGGTCGTCAAATTGGTTGTTCGAACCTCGAAAAACTGGACTTTGCATCGTGCTGGTTCCGGGTTAGGGTGCGCCCCCCCCCCCTGCAACAACAGAAAAAAGAAGCCAAAACAGAAAAAAAGGAGATATACATATACACATGTATGTATATATATCAGGTACATATGCCGAATGATAGGCATGCTGCCTAGTGTGATAAATTACCTCGCTTCCTTCCAGGTCACCAACTCAACAACAGAATCAGCGATTGAGTTCATAGAGATTAGTTGCAAAGTGTATTTCGAAGATCATTGTCTTCAGCAGGTCACCATCCGATTGTATGCAATGCATCACAGAGACCGAGATTCTAGGTACGGAGTCGTGTTATACGAATACTCGTAAAATCGAACGAAACGACGACTACTGTTAGGTCTCTAGTTTCGTACGTGAGCCTATAATACTTCGAATTCTCTGCACTGGCGAAGTGTAGTTTCAGAGAAGCTTTCCAAGGTTGAGAAAAAGGAACCGCAATATTACTATCCAGCCAATCCTTGCGCTTCGGAACTCAATTTGGAAGAGACCAGCCTCACTCAGAAATCATGTCGTCAGGGCTTAGGTATGGCTCGAGAGCCTGGAAGCTATGTATTCATTTGCGTATACACGAAATGCATTACAAGGTGGGTAGCCAGTAAACGAGTTAGATGTGGTTAAGGAGAGCTTGACAACTGAAGCTCACGCCGAAGTGAATAGGTTGATGTATTGAAATTATATGTGCATCCTGCCCCTTTGCCACTTTCCAAAGCCCTTTTGGTTTCGTGTCTGTACTCGCAGCCTCGTGCCAAGTGGTATCTGGGCTTGATGTCAGCAAGAGTCGACCGCCATGACAGAGTCTTTTCGTTGCCATGCAGTATCACTTTCTTGTTGGCTGGAATCGGTATCTTCAAGCCGTGCTTCAAAGTCTTGGTCTTTGAGCCCTCGGTGATCCCCACATCTGCTCGACTGTGACCTGTCATCCGTCCTCGATCCTATGCTTGGCACATCAAGTCGATTATTGAGAATCACCCTGTCGAGCCGGATGCCAGTGTCGATTTCGCTGGTATCTGAACGACGACGTGAGATTCGTGTATCGTAATCCGCCCGGTAGGTCATTGTGCGTATTGTTGACACCACAAATTTTGTTTTGAGCGAGGACCAACAATTGGACACTGTCCAAGCCGTTGAATCTGGGCTCGAAGCTTTTTCGGAATGGCGATATTGGGATACCCAATTGTGAGCAGCCATCCACTTTTCGAATAGTAAGTTGGCAGACGGTAAACAGGCGCATAAAAGTCCTATACCTAACTCCAAGCATCTGTAATTCTCGTCAGAAGAACTCGTAGTACGAAGAAAACGCTGCAAAGAACTTACGCAGTGATGCTGGATAGGGTGAAGTCTTTGGATGCATCTAAGACAGTATGATTATCAGTCAAGTAATTATAGAAAGAGGGGCTGAGCCACTGAACGAGCTTTCGTAGCTTTAATATGTACTGCTTGTGTGCATGTATTGCACATTCAAATATGCTCTCACGACTGTAGTCAAAGTCGCAGCTCCACCAGCCCCTAGTAGAATTATGGTCTTGAGCTTCTGCCGCCACGTTGCTTCCATCCTCCATGCCATTATGATAGGAAGTATGAGAATGAGAACATCTGTAATAATCGAAATCGATATGTCCCCCATAAACAACGTGGCTTGACCGCGACATCTCGAATTGCCGCCTGTTACCGCCCCACCTTCCGTCGTCTCGATATTGTCCCAGTATGCTGAAATGGGTCTGCAGATGAATATTTTCAGGAAGCCAATGGGAAGATAGGCTAGCAGAATAAGGACGATGAAAATGTGGATCATCCTGGATACAATGGGGTGCACCGAGAAAACCCTGGCAATCAAGAGTAGAAGTGCGACTTTGGTACAAAACGCTGCCGGAGTGTACAGCGTCGTGCTGATGTACATAGACTGGGAAGAAGTTTCAGACGTGAGTATTGGGTTATCGAGGCTGCTCCTGTAACAGTTGCCAAATAATTACCCACCTTCAGCAGCTCCTTATAGTCATCGAGACTCAATTCCCATGTGTTTATTCCTGCTCCGAAGTGAGTCACTAATTCTGTCAGCCGCTCAACAGTCTTCGTGCAATCATTTCTATACACGCACTTCCAAAATTCATGGCATAGAATCCATTCACAAAGATCTTGAGACACTTCGTCAGTGAACTGCACCAAACTCAGCTTTTGCACGCACAACTCTCCGCGCAAACACACCCATGCTGCAATGCAGAACCCTATACTAATTAGAACCAGTGCGGAATGCCAACAAAATAGATTCATGGGACTCACAGTCTTCGTGAAGTAAACGCGCCGTCCTGACTACAAGCTTCACGTAAGCATGCATGAAAAATACTATGTTGATGAGTCCGGTGCAAACAACCAAGTTGACGAAGTTCACTATGTGGTACACATCGTCGGAGTGATCGAAATCTGGCGTCACACCATCGGGGGGCGTACTCGCGGGCACAATACCGGTGGAATCAGGCATCGTCCACGTATGAGACGCGACGAAGTAAGACGGATGAAGAAACAACAACCAGTTGACAACGACAACGAAAACGTGCCCAAAAATGGTGTGGGGAGAGCCATGAGTAGTACGAGTTGGCTCCAAACTAAGCTGGAGGCTTTCCTGCTCACAAACCCCTTCCTATGCTACAGGATATCTTGTCATGCGTCAAACCCAACCTTAAAAGTCAATCTGCAAAACAACCCGAGGGGTGCGACCTGTCCGAGTTACCAACTTTACGGGCAAAGCTAAAGGGACGGGCGAGACGATCATCCTTCTTGGCGACTGATTCCCCCGCTCGATCAAGTTAAGATACCTGTTTACAAAGTATTTCCAACATGGGACGCCTGGTCATCAATTACATTGTGCCTAATGAATGGGAAAGCGATGATATCAATAGCACAAAACGTTTCTTTGCTCACAATCAACAGTACGAAAACTCTATGGGATAGGCTAAAAACTTTGCATTTTGAATTGCCTTTCGGGTGCTTCACCTCAAAGGGTCGCCAACGCCTGGCCAAATATCTCCAGAGGCTCTTCGGGCAATGCACAATGGTCCAGGTGGACCCTTGCTTGGCAGCGCACGGTGAGGTCCACGATAGACACGGCAGCTCTTGTCCACTTCAATTGGCTGTAGCGGAACCGCATCAAACTGTATTTCTTTGCTGTAACACGCCATACTTAAAATGAATGCAGCTCAACGAGTCAGTCTATTTTGTGACGGCAACACGACACTGTTGGGCTGAAATGGCAGGAGGCTTCAATAGAGAAAGCACTACTGGTGGTGAGTATCGTGACATAAGCATTTGTCAATGTGCCATACCTGAACAAGCCGATTTGTGCGTGTTGCTCTGGCTTGGAGCATCGCCAGACTTGGTTGCCATCTGGCATCAGTCATTGGCGGGATACAGCAACGACCTGTTAATTGACTTGGTGAACATCAAGTCATCACGCCACAGAGCACCATAATAAAAGCTGCTTTCGGAGTCTAGACCTTTCCTTGAGTCACACAGTGTTTGAATATAAGTTATTGTGAGCTGGTGATAGGACTAGACTCTCAGCCCTGAGCCCACACTAGAAGTTTCCCGAGGCCAGGGCTGACAGGATGCAGACAAGTAGCTAATTTGTATAGACCACGTAAGCCTCAAATTCACCTCTTGGTCAACTTGAAAGCTGGTACTTCACAATTCATTAATCTTGTATATATGTTCTGTGTTGTAATATTTGTATCGATAAGCGGCGAGATTGTTAAGGTCTTCAAGCTAGACAATTACCACCTGACTGTGGGTCTATGGTGTTGGTAGGTCACTACGCAGTAATAACAAGGGTAAAACAGTAGGTATATTGATCAGTTAGGATGAAAAGAACACCTCGCGACAGATCCATGGAGTGGATGATAGATAGCTCAGAGACCTTAATTTTCTTATTATTGGTCCATGTCAATGAAATCCAGATTTTAATATTTCATGTGCGGTAAGCTTGCTACTACTTCTTGACGACGATATTTCAAGATTTTCTGTCAAAGAATCTCTGCTTGAAATTTGTGGGTGACGCGCAGCGTGGCCGGTTGAGTTTTTATTTACAATCTTGACATTTTCCAGCCAAATAAGTGCAGAGCTGCCATCTCACTCGGTGAGAGTCACCGGGGAGAGCACGACGGTCATGGATAACATGCTCTAAGCTGATGCGAGATAACTAGACAGAGACGTGCATGGAATGTAATGTTTCTCAAATCTGCTTTTAGCAAGTCACGTTCGAATGAACACATTTTAGTACGATACCAAAAAGCACAAAAAAAATAAAATTACAAAGATTACCCATCCTCTATAGCTCTTTATCTAAACAAGATCATTATTGCCATTCATTCTTTTTCACCCCGTGCTCCGTGATAAACATGCGTCATGCCAAAAACGCTTCGCTGGTCTGCAGGCTCTGTAGCAGCTGTGTCCTCAGAGCCGCCACTGTGTCCCTTGCTGCCTTTTTGTCGCGATCTGCAACTCCCTGTAGGCGTTCATTCTCATCTTGAAGTCTAGAGGTGGAGTCGCGTGCCAACGTGAGAGCTTCTTTAAGGCTCCTGACCTCCTCGTTCAGCTCTTGTAGTTTTGCATCACGTCTTATAAGCTCTTCATCATGGGCTAATTGCTTCGCAGTCATCTCAATCTCTCTTTCGACTTGCACTTGAGCAATCTGTGCCTGCAGATCAGCGGCTACCGAAACCATAGACCCGAGATTGGTCTGGATTTCTGTCAGTTCAGCATGATTTTGCTCAATAGCATGGCGTGCCTCGCCCAGAGATGTCCGGAAATTGTTGGCATTGGCTTCGGACTGCTCCATGTCTGCTTCAAGTCTGAAGATTCGATCATCTTTCTCCCTAAGTTTGAGACTCATAGCATCCATAGCGCTCATGCGGTCGTTAAGTTGATCTCGTAGATGCTGCTGCTGGGTACCGGCGTCCTCGAGCAAAGCCTCGTACTTCTTCGCCTGTACTGCTAAATCTCGCAAGCGTTGAAGCAAGGTGTCGAGAACCATTGTGCCCTCCAACGAGATGTCCATCGGCTTCTCATCCGGAAAGATTTGCTCGAGCTCTTGGCGAGCAGATTGAAAAGCTGCACTCAGAGTGGACAGAATGCCTCTTGTATCTGAACTTGGAGGACCGAGGGTTGCTATCAAAGAGTTGAGGTTGGCGAGCGCTGCTGTCTTCTCTGCCAGTGTCTGGAGCATGATATCGGTCTGCAATTGAAGATCCGGATCGACGTCGTCGGTGACAATTGGGTCTGGCACTGGCATAACATTGGCCTTTTGTAGGCTCTCGAGTCGTTCTTTATTCTCTAGCGCGTTTTGGAGACTAACAATCTCGTGGCGGAGTTGCGTCAATTCAACTTCCAAACACGCTTGGCTTGTGTCTCCGAAAGTCGCCTGAACGCCCACGTCGCAAGCTGATGCTGGGAAAGAAGAGCGCAGAGTATCAGAAGAGGCAGACTTGGTCGGGCTGGTATTGGGAGGAGTGAGCGCTTTCAGATTATCGATATATGGCTTTCCTTCTCCATGAGACACACTGTCGGCGCTCTCGACCTCGAGCGTGGTGTCATCCCGAAACCGATCGTCCATGTCCGAGAAACTGTCGTCATCCGTAAAAGCGTCCCCAGCAGCCATGTCCCAGTCATCATCGACAACGTGATTGAAATTATCACTGCGGAGACCATGTCTGAGATTTGATATTTCCCTTTCAAGCTCCATAATTCGGCTTGTATCCTGCAACAAAGAAGACTCTTCCCGGAGCATCTCGTTCTCGACTTCCTTGGCCGCAAGCTGGTCTCGAAGTCTTTGCATCTCTTCAACGTTCTTCTTCGCACGTTGTTTCCTCTCGTCATATATAGTGTTCATCTCCTCGCTCAGCCCGTTACGCCTGATCCTCCTCTTGACTCGGTCATCGAGGATGGCTCGAAGCGGGAAAATCCGGATCTCGTTGCATCCGGGTATAGCTCCATGTCTTTCGTAGCTACGTTTTCGGATCGTACTGTCTGGTGTGTTAAGACTGGGTGTCTTCGCATAATTCCTCCGCTTAGTGGCAGGGATGGCCCTCTGGACTGAGCGGTGGCCACCGGTGGTGGGAGGTGTTATGGGGCCAACGTCAATATCACGAACGATGATCGAGTTGGACTGGGAGGACTTTGCTCTTTTCGTCTGCTTCGGTGTGGCTGAAACCTTTGAGACGGCATGCTGGCGCGGACGGCGTTGAGACGGTGAAGTGCTCGTGTGGAGTCTCACGGCTGCATGTCTGGGGGATCGCCTCAGAACAATGGCCTCCGAGTTGCTATCGTCACTCATCGCTTGTAATTCACACTATGTATAGTACAAATGGCAAAGTTGGCAACCTAACAGCATAAACAGTGAAGAAATGCTGTTTCTTAAACAAGAACAGGTGGGCTGGGCAGGAGATCCACTTTGACGCCCGCCTAGGTCATCGAATGGAGTCGTGCAGGCCAAAGGCGCGTAGACGCGTTACACGTGTCAGACCCGCCTGATTGTGCTGTACTGCCTAGGTCTTTTGCTTTTGTTGGACTGCAGGATGGTTGTTGGCCTTGAACAGCACATCATTTGACACTCACCAAGCAGCTTCACATCCTTTTCAGGCAAAGACGGTGGTTCTTATGAGTATCGTATTTGCAATGGAGACTTTGCACACTGTGAAATAGGAGACTAGGGTCACAGCTCAGATGTATTCAGGATCTCAAGCACCATGTTCAAGCACACTTCAATTGGAAATCCTGATTGAAAGACAAGTACTTTCCAAAGGTATTTGTGCTCATAATTCAATTTTAAGGATGTGCCTTTTGATTTCACACAGAGGTTGAGCCAATACAATAGTCAAGAAACTGGGCCCACTTTCTTCTGTTAGTACCTACTTACTTGGCAGACGTTTTACCCATGTCTGACAAGCCAAGCCTGCAACTGGTAAGCAGCTTACCTTCTGAGATATGATGCTTGCTTAAGTAGCTCAACAAGGTTCATAGCCACGAAAAGCGTCACAGTCTTTCCCGTGGAAGAATGCTGGTTCATCAAGAGTAAACACATTCGGCTCGCCATGACGACGTGCGTCGAGGATTGGAGTTTCCGCGTTCTTGGGCTTGAGGGCCTTCTTGCTGAATACTACCAGTTGTCATGAGAGAAATTGAGCGGAATGGTGTGCAAAGGGCGTGGCTACTAGCGGCAGATTATGAGTGGCTTTCCTCTTGAGCATCAGCACTGAGCACTCTGTCTAGGGTCTATTTTGGAGCAAGTATGGCAGAGGCCGCGAATTCGATGGGACTCGAGAACAGAGGCGCGAAGATAATTGCGATTTGGGTGTATGGGCAATTTTAACGACAGCAGACTATAGCGGATACCTAGTGTCTTGGTCTGCGTATTCTTCAAGTGCAATGAAGCTTGCGACAACGGTATTCAGGTCTAAATAGGATAGATGGGAAATGCCTTAGCCGAAGGGAGCTGAATCTAAAGCATTTCAAGTCGTTCATCTTCGAAGGCCAAAAAAAAAAGAAAATCTTCTTCAACAGTCTGAACATCGTAAACAGCAAAGTTATCAATAGAAGAGCATCAACATGAGGTTTACTTGCCTGTGTGCTGTACCTACCTCGGAGCCTGATAAAGTATGTGTAGACTAATAAGGCGACGTTTTAAGAATCATCAGCGTCCACCCACCAGGCTGGAGAATGGGGTTCCCAAACTATTTGGCCAAATGATTGTGTCTTTTGCAATGAGAGTTCTATGAAGTCTACGTACAAAATCGAAGTATTAATAATAATATACCCAAGTAGAATCTGGTCTTTCGTGCAATACTAGTGTCCAGTCTCGATTGCACTTCCAAACCGCGAAAGCATCTCCTCCCGGCTTTTAAAGAATTGGACTCCATCACGATTCAACTCAGAACATAGTAAGCGTAAAATTAGGACCACTTTCCCCTCTTTGGTAAAGAAAGAGTGAACTTCTCCATGAGATACCGCCCCCCCCCCGGGACATATCGCGGCAGAAGAATGATATGACTGTAGAAGGTCATGATGTTGGCAACACTTCTAGAACCATGTTCGAGAGGACTTCTCTGGTCACTCCTCAGTTGGTTGAATTGGTCCCAGAGATACTTGTGGTGTTGAGGAAGGGCGATGTGCCCGAGACCGTAGCATTGAGCGAGGTACCGTTGCCAAAGGAAGTGCCGTTGGTACTGAGACTGCCTGAGCTGAAGTTGCTTGAAGCACCAGTCGCAGTTGCGATTGGCGTAGCTTCGAGAGTGGCGGTTGCTGTTTCGTCGCCATTCACGTCTGTCGTGGCCTCCGTGGTCGACGCTGGGACAAGCGCGTTCAAGGACCCAACCGCGGAGGTCGTCGAGTCGGTCGATGAATCGGTCTCATCGCTGTCATCTGATCCAGTATCTTCGCTGCTATCTGATCCGGTATCGTCGCTGCCACTTGTTCCAGTAATAGTTGGTTCAGGCACTTCAGTCGTCCGTGTCTTAGTGGTATGCACAGTTGTCACGTGTACGTGAGATGTGGACGTCGACGGCAGTGCGGTCACAGAAGCAGTGGCACTGACGCACCCCACGTCGTAGAAGGTCAAATCAATGCGACTGTTTGCCTTGAAATTGCCAGTCAGGGGCTCGTCGAAGAGCATGCAGACGCTGTCATCGTATCCAAAACTCTTGCAACGTGTCTGGACAGCGCAGCGGGCAGAACAACCTGAGTAGGAAGCCAACGTTTTGCTGGCGCTATAAAAGTAATTGTTGTCTGTGTCTGCGCGGCCCTTGACCCCACACATATTGCTGTCACGCTCAGTCACCAGCCAGCCTGGTAGAAGGCCAGCTGAGGCGATGGCGGGGCTCAATGACAAAAAAAGGAAGGAGGTACTGAAGAACATCGTGGCGGCTCTAATCATAAATCTATTATGACAGAGCGGTATAGATATTAAAGAGAGTAATTGAGCCTTTGTGAGGTCAGATCAAAAGGATGAAAAAAGGAATGTGTGCTGGACTATCAAAGGGGATGTTTGTCTGTCCACCCGTGGAAAAGCTGTCTCTTATATTCTCACATGCCGCCACCGTTTGTAAGATCATATACGAGCTATGATACCTTCAACATCACGAACACGAACGTTGTTACCTGCCGATAATCATGAAAACTACGTATAGAAGCTCTGGCTCTTGAACATGAGACGGTCGGTCGAGTTGGTGCGTCCAAATCCTGCAAGGCGACGGAAGCTAGAATTTTTGGCGTGCGGCCGGCGCATGTGTGAACAGACCCTAAAGCAGGGGCGACGACGACCTTAGGTATGTGGATCCGGGTACTTCTATAGTAGCAAGCAAAGATGTAGACATCCAAGCCAAGTGCTATGGGATCTGCCAGCGCTACTGCGCAGTTCTCAATGGTCAAACGCTCTGCCTGCGCTCAACCTGAGCAGCGCATGTAGGGGGAAAGGGGTACACTCTCGAGAGATGCTCTACGCCACGCATCTTTCCCACGACAATTGGAATAGATGTCTGCTCTTAGACGTGCATCCAAATAATTTGTCAATATCTTCAAACCCCTGGAGGCCTACAAAATAGCCAGCCCTCAATAATCCTGCTTGATCAGCTAGTCGGGACGCAGTGGCGGGTCGACATCGCTTGACCTCGGTCCTCCGAGATTGCCACCAAGCGTGACAATTGGAATCGTGTGAATCAACGGAGTAACTCGCAAGTGAAGCTTTGAACCTTCGATCCACTTCCTGTCAGGCGGTTCCAGCTGAGGATGATAAGCCTTTTGCGGCTTAGAAAAGATGAACAGCGGCGCGCGAAGAGAGCACCCGGCCTCACATGTACCTTAGGTAGCCTATCAAGCATGCGTGTCGCTACTAAATTCTCCAGTCGAATATCGCGGTGCTTCATTGACGGCAACACTATCTTTTGCAACTCTCGAAATATCTTGGCATATCAGTCAGCGGCTGAGCTGGGCCCCGAGAGCTGAGGTCAGCGATGGCAAGAGAGGAGGTATGTATGTAACCGCGCTGCCAATATGGATAATGAAATATGGAGCGCGTATTCTAGATCCGGGCGTCCGTTCCCAAGGCGAGGACCGACAGTTCCAAGGCCATCTTCGTCACTCATCGAATCCTCAGCGGCGAGCGCGGCTTGATCGATTGCTTTCGCTTGAGGAAATACCTATATACCTGGCCGAATCCCTTGCGGAGATATCAGTACCGTGACATCGAGGACGACTTCGCACCAGACATACTTGGTGCACTCACTGTGATTTTTGGTGTCCAGTCGGTGTTGTTGAGCCTCCATCCGCAGTGACCCTCGCTTAGGCTCTCCTATCTGTGGAAATGAATCTCCATTGTCCCGATGTCTCCCATGCTCCTTGGTGGAATTTATTTTTTCAACGGTCTTCTTCAGATATTAAGGGTCCGAGACTGGACGTTCCGTTCCAAGCCAGTAGTCGAGGTCCTAGGCAATTCCATCGAGTCATGGCCGTTGCACGCTCCGCGCTTTGAACAGGGAGGCCTGGCTGGGGCTATGGGATATCAAGGGGTGGCAGGGGAGTGATCAGTTCCACTTGCCGCGTGATTGACACAGCCTAAATTTAGGCGAGCTTCGTTTCTCACTACAGAAGTTACCATAGTCGCCAGATACAATACACACACTCTTATGTAGGATAAAACCCACTGCTTGGTGCAACAAACAGCAGAGTCAGTCCCTTATTTAGGTGAACGGTATTCCTCCAGAGGTAATTCTGAATGAAGTTTGCTAAAGAATCACAGTCTTCACTATCTAATCCTAAAAAATCATCCGAAGTCTGGATCGGGTTAATCGTTGGGGCGCAGGCAGCGGCAGTGTTCACGCATGAATTGCGAGGGCCCACATTCCGTCAAAGTTCACTCTATTTGGGGAGACAACCTAGACTTTATCGTGAAATTCACCATAGTCGTAGGTGCTGAAGGGAGAGAACTGCGGATAATCGGGCTTTTAAAGACTACGGTCGCCTTGCAAAACTTCATGCATGATGACTCGTGAGGGCGCGCGAACTCGTCTGGTAGTCGATCGCCAAGCTATGTGCTTCGGAGCGTTCAACCTGTCTGGGGCTGCTCGCCAACGGTTTGTAGGCTGTGAACCTGTCAAAGAAAAGTTCCAATCCCTTCTCCTGTTTTTGATGTTCTTTATCGAGAACACACGCCGATCTCAGGGACGAGATCGTCATCGCTTGAGCTACCCCCATGTTCCACAAGGCTCAGTTCGTCAGTCAAATTCTGGATTTCGTTTCAACCTTCTACCGTACTTGCAGTATTTGATTTAGACATCTTACTACTTTGGTTCAGCATGCCCAATCCGTTTCTTTCACACATTTCCGGTGATGACGTGATCTTTTGAACGACGCGAATTCCTTGCTTCTTTCTCTAGGATACAGAAACAGAGGATCCTGATCTGCTTCGTCCAGTGCTGCATATCGTTGAGCGCCATATTCCTGTTACATTCTCTACGACCCTCTCAATGTTACATACGTGCTCGACTCCAAAGGAACAAAGGGCGGCACAATGAGACTGCCAGTGCTCCCGCCGTCGATTCTGCTCCTCATCCTCTCTTCCACAACGAGCATACGATGTATGATTACCCTCGACTTTTCCGCCTATCCGACCTCGACTCAGTCATGCCTTGAAGATGCAGCGGGCATTTCTGGGTGTTCTGGGGACACAGTCGCCGAGATGAACCAGTGCTTGTGTGGGAATACAGGGGACTTCGTCATCAATACCGCCACATGCATCGGATCTCAAGGAAACCAAATTCTGGAGAAAGTATGGGATCTATTACAGGAGTCTTGCTCCAATACCAAAACACCGTTGGCAATATCAGAAGAGAGATTCTTGACCAGCGGAACCGTAACAAAGGTGTCTAGCACGATAACCACCACCAGTGCTGGTATTTTGACGACATTCACAACCACCAGCACAAGCACGCGTGCCAGTGTTGCAAGCACTGCAACCTCAACCTCAACATCGAGCTCCAACAACGATGACATCGTGGCGAGTGCCAAAATAGGGGCAATCGCGGCATGTGTAGCAGGCACTTTGTTCATTATCTGTGTGGTGTGTCTCATCATTCTGCTCAAGAAGAGGAAAAGGGACAAGGAGTTGTTGCGGCAAGCGCAAGAAGCAGCCAGGTACGGCGATCGAGATCGAGGCCCGGACAAGCCGCTGTTGAACCCTGGAGACGTCACACCCAGGGGCTTCGGAGGAACAGGGTACGATCGGACATTAGGAGCAAATGTGGCACCTCCAACGCCTTCATACGCTGGCCCCATATCACCACAAGTCTGGAGGTCCTGGCCGCAACTATCCGAGCAAGGCACTACAACAACACCGAGCGAACTCGACAGCGATATTCGCTCCCAAAATGAAGACCTCACACAAGGCCAACACACATATTGGCCTTCACCACTATTATCACAAGGAGGTGGGACCATGGGCACATGGTGTCCATCCCCCCTGTCGGCAGTACCCTCATCAAATGTACTAGGGATGTACAATGGAGGAAGCAGTACAATAGGCGCACTATCGACAATCTCGTCACCATTATCTCGGCAAGTAACTGGAACGATGTCAACATCGCGGTCAAGCTGGGCACACAACAGACCTCAAGATGAGCTCTATGAATTGCCAGGGAGCGAAGTCAGGAGTCCGGTGGAGGCGGACTCAATACCTGTGTTAAGAACATCACAGAGATTGTCGATGGCCATCAGTCAAGCACCCCCCGAGTATAGTGCAGGTGGATGGAACGACCCTATTACAGACAAGCCGCCAGCCTGGATTTGAAAGAGGCTGCTGAGCGGCGCAAAGATAAACGGCTCAGAAGCCATGGAGATACTAATGAATGACGAGGATACCCATGATACACACTATATATGTAGACGTAATTCCAGACCATTTACTGCTATCAACACTGCCCATGCTCAACGAAGCGCTCCATCTTTGTCTTTCACGCAGAAGATTGCAGAGGAAGTCCGGCGTTGTGTGAAATTTAAAAATCTGGGCATGATCAATGGTGCTCTTCTTCAAGAATATAGAAGTACAGCCCCCACTGTGTCTAGCTTTAACCCATCAAATGCTGGTCTCCGCTCCCCGTCTCTGCTTGCTCACCCAAGGACGTATGTGGAGCAATAGTAGGAGCCTTGCGATCCATCCTTCTCCTCCAAGGCTTATAGACTAGCACAGAGCCCACACCAACGACAAGAAATAGACCGCATATACTCCCGCCGATGATTTCGAAATTGTCTCCGATGGCCTCAACTCCATCCCAGAAGCTACCACTCGGCTCAGCCACATTCAGTGCCAACGTCAGCAGTTGTATGATGCCTCTGGCGAGTTGTTAGAATTATTTACGAATAAAGACGGATGCCTTGTAAGAAGACAGAACCACTCACATGAAAGCGGAAACCACAATTGTAATGCCAGTCAAGACAATTGAATAGTACAAAATAGCGATGTGGTCTCTCGCGAAGGCTTTGGAAGTATACAGAGTCATCATCAAGGCTCCGTCGGTCGTATCAAGTAGACACATGCCAGCTGATTGAACCAGGTTAGTTTTCAATAACACAAGAAGAACCATACATGATTACGCACCTGTGAATAAGACTGGGAAGATCAATATCAGCCACAAACTGGTGCCACTTGCACCTTGAATACTCGCTATTCCCAAGATGGCGATTTCCGAACTTGTGTCAAAACCCAACCCGAACATCACGCCCAGGGGATACATCTTCCATGGACGGTCCACAATGCGGAACAAATTTCGGAAAATATTGGCCAAGAAACCTGCACCCTCGAGATTTAATTGTCCTACAGCCGCATCTTCCTGCGCGCCATCGTCTTCGCCGTCTCTGCCACGCTCTCGCTGCTCCTTTAGAAGCTCCCGCAGCCTCTTGACCAGCCGGTTGAGCACCCATGAATTCCCAGCACACAAAATCAACAAAAACGCCGCGCTTACGCTCGTGCCGATGATATTGCCCACTCTCTGGAAGCCGTCGAATCTCTCTCTCAGCGCGCCACTTGTCGCAGCGACGACAATGCAGGTGATAACGACGATGGTGGAATGTCCCAAACTGAACCAAGTCCCAACACTTACAGGACGTTGTCCAGAAGCGATGAGCCGCCGTGTCATCAGGTCGATGGCACTGATGTGGTCCGCATCGAGGGCATGGCGGAGACCGAGCGTGTAGGAGAGGACAGCTGAGGAAATGAGTGCTGGGAAGAGACGAAGAACGATACCAACGGCGACCCAAACGATCAGGTTGATGGCGATCAATAAGACAATTTGCCGTACGACGGCCGGAGGTAGGCCCCGGAGGACCTTCGGGACCGGAAGGCCGGGGATGGCGAAGCGGGGCATGGTTCTTCGGAGGGACAAACAGGGACTGCCCGGCGGCGGGCTATGGAAAGGAATTCAGACAGCACCACCTCGGATGACAACCCAAAGCTGTACCTGAATATAGTTCATGAAGATGGCATCCTTATTATCAAATCACAGGTATGGCATGTCCGAGTTGCAAAATTTGAGAAGAATTTGCTCTTCTTCCGGGATTGACTCGATGTGGATTTTTTTTCTTTTTGGATAAACTCAAAATGAGGGGGTGGTCAGCACTGGTCGCCCACTCGCGGGAGCTACGATAAGCCTGCAGATTTTGCTTTACGTGACCAGCCTTACTAAGATATGTGGCTTGCGCTACGCCCGCTCAAATTCCATGTCACTATCATCGTGTTCTGGCAGACCGAATTAACCAGCAAACCATCCCAAGGCAAGGACACACTGCCTGGCATCGACTTGTTCAATGTGATCGAATTCAGTCCATTTGTTCTCAGGATATGACCTAGTCATTATTTCAACGCAAGAAACGCTGCTAGAAACTGCACAGGCGAAAGTTTGGTCAACGTGGGAGCCAGCGATTACCTTCGGCGTTTAATTAGCCGCATCTCATACTGCGCAGCAGAGTGGGAATCGTGCAACGTCAGTTCAAGACCAGGATGCCGCGCGTATATTTGTGCAACCCTGGCGCGTATCACTTGTATTTGTCGATCAGTCGATCGTCCGAAAGTTTGCAAAACTCCCGGTCCTAGACTCGCTCCTACTTAGGTATGTAGTAGACTACTTGTGTGAACAAAGCGTTTTTTTTCCCCCACTAACTCCTCCTGCAGCATGCTTGACTTTGGGTAACAAGCTATCTAGGTGATCACGCCTGCACCACTAGCATAAGCCATAGGCTATGTGCTGTTGGCAGCTGGCGTCGATGCACTTTGCTACAATGACAAACCCTCACACACTGTGGCACACTGAGCATGCGTCGTGCTCCTCCCGCAGCTGGGTGTGCATCTTCTTCCACTTCTCTACCTTCACAGCCCTGTAGAAGTGCTCCTGGCAGCCCTTGACTTGTTTGCCCTCGATCTGTGCCTACAGGAAATGTTATCATGATTGTGTTTTTTTTTTTTGGGGGGGGGGGTGTTCTTTGGAGTGCTTATGGAGTACATGATTGGAGTGGCACTTACTGCGATGTCCTTGAAGGGCACGCGCTGAGCATGAAGCCGCACCAACGCTCCGGTCTTCTCCTCGGTCCACGATCCACCATCACTTTGACCAGAGTTAGGGATCTCTGGCGTAGGCGACTTTGGCTTGGCCTTTTGTTTGACAGGAACATGGTTGAATCTGTCGAGAGACTTGGCGAACCGCGCAGCTGCCCGGTCCGTGAGCTCCTCCTCGACGCGTTTGGCGAGAGCTTCTTTGAGGCTTGGATGCATGACCATACCTCTGACCAAGAGGTTCGCACGGTGGCCGTCAAAACCATACGGTCCGAAAGCGTCAGGCATCAGGTTACGAAGAGTCTCGTCGTCTCTATGATCGATGGCTGTGTCGTCTGCGATTTGTGTCATTCTGTTTCTCTCGCGATGGTCAGAAAAGGCAAAATGACATCTTTTGATTCAAAGGAAACTCACTGCGAACCCATCTTTGCAATGATAGCTGGTACTGCAACTTGCTAGCTGGCCATAGCTTGTGGGATGGGAGAAGCGTGTGATTGTGGCCCCAGAGATGGTTGGTTTTGGTAGGGTTGACTGAAAGATCTGGCAATTTGCACTGCAGTGATGTGTCGCATTGCCAGTTTGAATACTTTCTGTGGTAAAGTAGGTCAGGCAAAAGAAAAAGAGGGGCCCTGAAAGCAATGGCGAACAGCTTGGTGGAAATGTTCGACGAGTAGTTAGTTCAAAGGGTCCTTGGAACGCTGTTGAATTTGCTGTCTCGGGTTATTGAGTCTCAACCTTCTGTGATGCGAAAAGAGAATATCATAATCTCGGATTTGTTCGAGGCGATTGATTTAAGTAAAGCAAGCTTATTTGAAAAGACTATATGGACTTGTCGGAATGTCTGGCAGGCTTCCAGATGCCTCTGGGCGCAAAACCAGTGAATTCGATTATACAATGCCATTGTATGCTCTCATATGAACAATAGTAACGCCTGAAATTCCAAGCGTTGTTTCTCTTTTTCCTTTCACCATCTTTCCTGAGCAGACAACAGGAGATTCATCAAGACATCAGATAGAGTCCAAGGCATCTCTCCTCCGAGGTTGCCTCTAATTTTCTTGGTATTACTATGCAGACAACCATAGTCTAGACATATCACGCTTGCTCTAGAAGGATACAAATCATATCGTCTGAGCCATATATGAGAACCAGGTGACGACGCGTTTGTTGCCTTCACAGCCAACAGCCACGTTTGCCGTCAGACTTTCAGCAAAGACCCGCTCGAATGTCCTCCAAACTTCTTGAATATGCAAAGCCCAGCATTCTCCAAAAGCATCTTGTATTAAAAGTGATTTTTCTGATTCCCCTTTGTGGTCTTTTGATTGTGAGTGGTAGGGTATATTAATTCCTAACAGGGTTGGTGCAGGTTGCAACTTAATTACACTATTCGCACCCGTGCTCCAATTCCACACCAAAGCAAAAAGTTCAAACTTGGAGCTCCCGCCAGTCTGCTTTTTTATCTTTTTTTCTGATTTCTGAGGGGACAGGCAGGCATACGATCGCAACAACTATGTCTGGACCTGCAGAAGCTAACAGCAGTATATCTGCACCCTCTTCTGCTCCACCGGCCGATAATTCAGCGGCAATGTCTACTGAGGGGCCTAAACAAGATGCGCCGGCCGGCGGCGAAGTATCTGATCGCAAGGACAATCGCGACAACCACCGCGACCAGCGAAACAAAGGCAGAGGCGGTCGAGGGAATTCGTCAGGACGCGGCGGGCGGGGAGGACGGGGAGGACGTGGTGGACGTGGTGGACGTGGCGACTCGAGGTTAGTCTTTCGACGGGCCTTTTGGCAGTTCTACTTTTGTCAGGCGACCGACTGACAATTTACAGAGGTGGTCGTCCAGACCGACGCCCGAACATTCGCCGCGACAATAGACCTGCCGAGGGTGACGATGACGAAGCTTCCCGGGAGAAGCGACGATCCAAGATGAACATCCCGTTCTCTGCCGAAGAGATTGCCGCCGAAGACCGCCGTCCCAAGAAGAAAGTCGCCGTGCTTATCGGCTACGCTGGCACGGGCTACAAGGGCATGCAGATCAACCACCACGAGAAGACCATCGAAGGCGATTTATTCGGCGCATTTGTCGCCGCTGGCGCCATCCAGAAGCGCAACGCTGACGACCCCAAGAAGTCGAGTTTCGTGCGCTGCGCAAGGACGGACAAGGGCGTGCACGCTGCTGGCAATGTCATCTCTCTGAAGCTCACTATCGAGGACGCCGATATCGTCGAGAAGATAAACGAGAAGCTACCTGACCAGATTCGCGTGTGGGGAATCCAGCGGACGAACAACGCCTTCAACTGCTACCAGGCTTGCGACTCTAGGTGGTATGAGTACCTTCTGCCCAGCTATACGCTTCTGCCTCCTCATCCACAGTCTTTCCTCGGCAAGAAAGTTATCGAATCTGCGAAGGAGAAGGATGTATATGAGGAGTGTATGAAAGCGTGGGACGACGTCAAGGACTTTTGGGACGAGGTTGAGAAAAATGACATCCAGCCTATACTAGACACCTTGGACGAGCAGACGCGCGAGGAAGTTCTCAAGCTTATGCATTCTTCAGAGGATCCATCTGCTAGTGCACCGGACGAGGTTGCAGGCCCAGACAAGACAGAAGAGTCGACGTCCGAAGGCGAGTCTTTAAAACGCAAAGCAGAAACCGGTGAGGATGAGCCCGTTGTGAAGAAGGTACGGACCGAAGACGGCGAAGAAACGAAAGTTCAGGACGAAGAGGACAATAAGGCTGGTGATGAAGACAAGGTCTCCGCCGAGAATGGCGAGGTCCCCGAGACCACCGGCACTCCAACCAAAGAAGCAAAGGAGGACACCGCAATCGACAACGCGGAAACCAGTGAGGCTATGGACATTGACGAGAAGCCTACAGAGCCAGCCGTCGCTGCCGAAGGATCGGCAGAGCATCAGGATGGCTCGCACGCCGAGAAACCCAAGTATCAGCCAACACCTGTCGAGACAGCCCTCAGACAGATCAAGTCTGCCTACGTCGCCGCCAAGCGCCGATATCGCGTAACTACGGCACGCGTCCAGCAGCTCCAAGCCGCTTTGGACATGTACGTCGGCACCAACAACTTCCACAACTACACCATCCAAAAAACCTACAAAGATCCCTCCGCCAAGCGCCACATCCGCTCCTTCGTCGTCAACCCGAAGCCAATTCAAATCGGTGACACCGAGTGGCTCTCTCTCAAGGTTCACGGACAGAGCTTCATGATGCACCAGATCCGCAAGATGGTCGCCATGGCGGTGCTAAGCGTGCGATGTGCCATGCCACTACAACGCATCAGGCAAAGCTATGGGCCTACACGGATCAGTATCCCCAAGGCGCCGGGCCTGGGTCTTCTGCTGGAGAGACCGGTGTTTGAGAGCTATAGCAAGAAGGCGACGGAGAGCTTGGGGTATGATGCGTTGAACTTTGACAAGCACGAGGAGAAGATCGAGGAGTTCAAGCACAGGATGATCTACAAGCGCATCTGGGATACAGAAGAGAAGGAGGCCTCGTAAGTTCCACTCGAATTGTTTCTCCTCTTTGAAACTTCCGGCTAACATCAGCGTAGCTTCCACGTCTTCCTACACCAGCTCGACAGCTTCAACACGGATTATTTCCTCTGGCTGACAGCAGGTGGTTTCGATGCTGCTTACCAACCAAAAGAGAGATTTGATCCGAAACAGAAGCCCAAGCTCCTCGAAACCAAAGTGGAGGGACTCATGGGCGACGACGATGATGTGGAAGATGGTGCAGATGGTGCTGGCGATGAGGGCTAGTCAGTCACCATGAAAGAGTGGTATCACAGACTGCCAATCCTGATCAGTCCTTGTCACAGGGTCGCATGACAAGACTCAGGCTAGATCGGGCGCCTCAGCATAGGGCAAATAATACCACTTTGAAGTCTGTCACTTCTGCTGCGCTAGGGCGCCTTTGCCATCTTGCATTATTAATCGCCTTCCCAGTCGTGGGTTTTCCAAAAGCCTCCTTCACGTTATGCATCTCGGCAAGAGACCCTGTTAGGAGAATGTGCCTGATTATTGGCCTTGTTGGTACGGAGTTCTGTTGCCTGTGGACTTTCTCGCTCATTGGGTTGTGTATCTGTCGCGATGTTACTCTCCAGGTCCAGGATAGAATCACGCTTCAAGAATGAAGCAGATAGTGACTTACAAGGTCTCATGATTGTAAAGAATAGGGGCCCCTCATCATCATGACAAGAGGTTCCAAAAATTGATGTAATCGAATCTGTTGCTCGCTCTTCGTCACGGTTCTATGTAGAGGGGGCGCGGATAGACAGTTAACATCGTCCTGTCTCTTCCTGTGTCCCGTGTGACACAGCGAAGACCATGAAAAGCGATTGCTCAGCAAATAAGCGACTCACATATACTGTGACAGCAAGACTAGGACATTCACCTACAAAATCAAGCAACGAGACTACGATGAGCCCATGAGCCCACAACTAGCAATTCCGTGCAGATGGACGTGCAGCATTGACGCACATGCGACGGGCCGACCCACAGTGACATATCCCGCCATGTTGGCACCTCAATCCAGGGGTCTTGTGGGGCAACGGCCCACCGAAACCTTGAACGGGCCCACGGCGACGAGGGGTCTGAGGTGGCAGCTGTTCGAAACAGTTTTGTCAAGACTCGACCGACTCGGACAATCTGTACTCGCTTTCAACTTGCAAAGATTTCCGAGATTCTCTTTCCACTGCAGCTCCCTGCTTAAAGCTTGCTAGAGCTCTTTTTTCTAAGTACTTACCTGCATACCCACCAAGGTTGTCGAAACACACGAGACACACGACACGATGCCACGCAGAAAGGCGCTCCTCATCGGCATCAACTACACCGGCAGCGAGCATGAGTTGCACGGCTGTATCAATGATGCAATGAATGTCCGTGACTTCCTGGTGAACGAGCGCGGCTTCTCGGATGACAGCTCTGAAATGGTGATCATGACAGACAGCCCGGAAACTGAGGGCACGCCGTTTTGGCCTAGTGGGGAGAACATGATGGCCGCTTTCAAGTGGTTGACATCGTATAACGAGGCCGGAGACAGCTTGTGGCTCTCGTACTCGGGACATGGAGGTAAAGTGGTTAGTTGCTATAGGACGGAAAGAGCGGGGACTGATTGTGCGAAGGCCAGGTGAAGGACGAAGACGGGGACCGACCAACTGGGTTCGACGATACCATCTGCCCAGTGGATTTCCCTGAGAATGGTCAAATTAGAAGCGACCAGGTGAGATAGGGCCCCCCGAAGGTTGCGTTACATGACCCTGCGAATACTGACTCCATATCGAACCCAGCTTCATCGTGCGATTGTCTCTCCCATGAATCCCGAAGCCCGCCTCACCATTCTGTTTGATTGCTGTCATAGCGGCTCCGCGTGCGAACTTCCATTCGTTTTCCGACCCGACGCAGACGGCAACGTGAACCTGATGGACCAGCTCAAGAAGGGTGTTGGTTTGGTGAGAGCCGCAGAACATTTGATTCAGGGTGGATGGACTCGCGACAAGGTGTCGGATGCCAAGATGTTGCTCGGTGGTGCGACGGACTTCTTCAACAGTCTGCACCACATGCGAGGCAATGCAACGGATGAGGAGGGACTGGCCGCAGAGAACTTTGAAGAGCATTGGGAGACGGAGGGCAAGGACGTCTGGATGTTCTCGGGCTGTCGAGATGATCAAACCTCTGCAGACGCGACCATCTCAGGAACGGCAACGGGGGCCATGTCGTGGGCGTTTATCGGGACGATGAAGGAGAATCCGGACTTGAGCTATCTCCAGGCACGTCCAGTCCCCCGCGGCAGAACGTACAGATCGCTGATATCAAAGCAGGTGTTGCAAAATACGCGTGAGCGTCTCCTCAACAACTACCAACAGATTCCACAGCTGAGTTGTGGCGGTCACTACGACCTCGACCAGCCTCTTCGAGTGCGTTTTACCAAATTTTATCCTCCATCTGTTCCTCAAGTGCTGACAAAATATTAGCTCTGATCTTACCAATGATGGGCCGAATTTGTGGAAGGGAAAATCGCATAAGACAGCGTAGACCAACTGAATAACTAAATTAGTGACACAATCATTTTTTTCTGGACCTCCTTTACAAGAAATTGGAACAAACTTGACGTTGGCGAAAGCAATAATAAAGTAGGAGCACGTCAACGGCTCGGTCCATCCATTCTCCAGGATCAGCTGTAGCGCATTCCCTGGCGATGACTAAGCGTCTGCAACTCACCTCGAACTTCGTATCTGCGGATGGAACTGCCACACTCCAACGCATCAAGACCCAGATACGTACTTGAATACCTACTTGAAGTGTCATAACGCTTTCTACACTTGCACTCATTGAATTGCCTGCTTCTCGCTCTGTTTGATAAGATAACAGCACCAGTACTGCGACACCCGTTGATCGAGCTATCACAATGGATCGCGCTCAACAGCAGGCCGTGGCGTCGTCTCTCATGTGTAAGCCTGTTGTCTTTACAGCCGCCCATATCAACCCCTGGGTACTGACATCAAATGGACATGTTTACTGATCATAACTTCAGTCCGGGAGGGTGAGACTGTCGCCGAAATCCTCCAGGCCTACCATGCGCTCGTCCTCATCGCCACCGACCGCATTACCAACAAGGCATCGATCGGCCATGCCGCCCACAACAGCATGGCTATGCAACTGGAAACGCAGAGACTGGTGCGTACTTGTTGTGTAAGAATAGTCATCTTGAGCTAACAATATCTCTCTAGATCAAAGGCGTCGAAAACTTACTGGCTCTGACGCGTAGGATTCGTGAGCTGTGGATCGTGGGGCCTCTCAGGCAGTTAGAGGGCGGGCGTGATCTGGAGGAGAAGATCGCTACCGAGGTTCAGTCTGTCACGAGCATTATGAACCAGATGAGGTCGAATACTCGACAGCAGTACGTCAGCGAGGGAGGTGGCTATGGGCAGTACGTCGAGGGTCCGCTGACAGCACCTCTCAATGCCCCGCCCAACGGCGCGGCGAATGGCACGTCGAATGGGCCATCGAACGGCTCGGCAAATGGTCAAGCTGCACCAGCACCTTAATTGCGCCACTTCAAAGCGTTCATACCGCCTCCGGAGGTTGACATGATCAGAAAAATCACTGGAAAAATTGGCCACTTCGTGAGGATGGCGGCGGAAGGAGGATGTGCACAGGTATTAAGCAATTCAAGAAAGCGTGCCGGTATTATTGGCGACTTCGCAGAAGAGTACGTATCTCATGATGCACACCCCCGTCCAGACCTCCTCATTACCCGCACGCTCTTCTCTTCCAGTCTGTTGAACAGATTAGCGGCACATACTGACTAGTTCAGTGGGTCCCGGCGGAAATTTCCCGGCTTCATACAACGAAGAATTCCTCTATCTCCTCCACAAACTCGTGCTCTGGAACACACGAATATCGAATTTGACCCTCACTGAACCACAGACCCAGCACCAGGGAAATGAATTAGACCACATCAGTGATGCCTCGGACATTTGCTATCACATCTGGCTGGATAAACGTCTTCACGCCATGATCCACGCATGGGTTTTGCAATCTAATTCGTGAGCATTACAAAGAATGGCGGAAATATTCAGCAAAGATGAAAAAGAGGGGGGAGGGTAGGCTTTTTCTTTGCGGAGCCCCGGCTATTGGCGCGCAGCTGGCGGGATTATGTAACGACATGATGGAGAAGGAAAGATGATAGTTAATGTGATGGAGTACCACTTTTAGTCGGAGGATTGGGGTTGATCTTGGCGGGATGATCCGACAAGTCTCTGGTTGATTACTACGTAGTAGCACTTAGTATGCTACCATAGTATTGCAAAGACTCCAGCTTGGATCTTCTGCTGTCTCTGAGCTCGGGCGGTCGACAGCGCCAGTGTAAGAGATACCCAGTCCTAGGTAGCTATGTTATCCACGCCGATCAGCAGGTAGGTAACGTACCACCTGTGGAGCGGCCGATTGCGGCATAATAGTTACTGGTTGAATGAGAAAGCGGCTCAGAGCGGCACACGAGGTGTCAGTCATACCGCTGACGATCTTACCCTGCGTCGAGAAGTCCTAGGGTTGGTCGACGTCTTCAAAGCCTGACCTGAGCCTGTTAAAGAGTTGGCAAATAATTGGCATAACTGACTTACAGAGTGAGATCAGGGTCGTACTGCATTATACAAGTTATACCTACATCTGCTTGAAATTCGGACACTTGTGCGGAACCAGGCTAGCGCGGCTATATGATGGGTGGAGTGGGTCTTGCTGGGATGTCCACTGGAGACGGACCGCTGCTCGTCGGACCCTTTTTCGACGACCTCACACCATGTCAGCACCAACGTCGTGT
The DNA here is from genome assembly GCA_027946555.1 of Gnomoniopsis sp. IMI 355080. Classification (NCBI taxonomy): domain Eukaryota; kingdom Fungi; phylum Ascomycota; class Sordariomycetes; order Diaporthales; family Gnomoniaceae; genus Gnomoniopsis; species Gnomoniopsis sp. IMI 355080. Next base: position 52,353 of record JAPEVC010000135.1, read on the forward strand.
CCAGGCACTGATGATGGTTCGCATCGTCGAAGGGTAGCACAGCCTTGTTAACCAACCTAAACCATTGTGGGCAGAGGTCTTGCAGGCACGCACTCTGCCAAGTCTTTACTACTCAACTATGTCCGATGCTCTTGCCCGAAGAAGAAGGTATGCTGATCCTTTGAGGTCAAGGACTCCTTCGGATACAAGCCGCCAAGGACCACCAGCACCAGTCAGGTAATGAGGGCGGTTGCAGTGCACACAGCCGTCACGAAGGAAAACTCACGTCTTGCACACGCTGGAACATAAGTATTGAAGCTGCTACGAAGGCCGAACGAGATGAAGGCAGTGTCACGTGAGGCGCAGACAATATGGTGGATAGCAAGTCTGCCTCCTAGGGACTCAGGCAGACGACTTATTTTTTCTGGTGAGTCAAAAGCTGTATTCACAGCATCTCCACACGCTTATCAAGGTGGATTCCCAGCGAGCTGCCCATTCAAGCAAATTCGCCAAGAAAAATCTGCTCTTACCAACATGCCAAGCCGCCTATGTACGAAGTAGCATGCCAAGGCTTATTCCGCCCAGCCGGGTACGCCGCACCGAGATGGATCATAGATGCTCTTGGGGAAAGTTAAGAACTTTGGAAGTACCGCCGCCGATGGCGAAATCGACTAGCTGAATCGCTGATTCGCTGACTACCAAGGCAAATCACCAAGCCTATCAATCTTCAAGATGGGCCCATCACACGAGCAGTCCCAGATGTTCGGTAAGGAAGGACGATGCAGGGTTGACACACTTCACTCACATGAGCATGATGTGGAGCACTTTACCACTACAACGTTTCGCCCGAGAGAAACAGAAGTATGGGGTTCTGGGACAGCTATTGGATGGAATAAATGCGATAAGGCCGGCGCACGTGTGAACAACCTAACATACGCTCTAGTACCTTGGGTCGATCCTAGCAGCAACGCAAGCGGAATTTAAATATAAGCTTTGGTTCCTGACACTCCCAAACCTGGTGTCCTTTTATCTCTTCTCCACACTTTTTCTTTAATCTTCCCTCCCTTTCAACTTCACCATTTCACGTTCGCGCACAACAATGTCGCAAACAGTGAACCTGGATCGAGCTGAAATCGCTCAGGCCGAACTGGCCAGGGAGGGCCTCGAACCCGGCCCACCATTGGGAACGGTTGAGGAGCTCAAGGCCGGGAAGGGTAGCATGAACCACAACACCGTCGTCGACACCGCTCCTGCCTATGTCTCCGACGACGATGACCTCGACGGTTTCGAGAAGCCCACCGAGGAGGAGATGCACACACTGCGCAGGGTCTCCGGCAAGATCAAGTGGGCCGCCTTCTCGGTCGCATTCTGCGAACTGGGTGAGCGCTTTTCCTACTATGGCAGCAGCATCTTGTACACCAACTTTGTTGTCCAACAACTTCCTCCTGGATCGAACACTGGTGCTGGTTATGGCCAGGGACAAACTGGCGGCCAATCTGGCGCCTTGGGCCTCGGCAGTAAAGCTGGGCAAGGCATCTCACTAACCAACCAGTTCTTCGCCTACCTTGTTCCTCTCTTTGGGTGAGTCCTTTCCACTACCCTTTCCATCCCGCAGTTAGTGCGTCATTGGGGGTACGAACTCTCGTTCGACGCTAGAGTGCTGACAGCATTTTGACAGCGGCTGGCTCGCGGACGCTAAACTTGGTCGCTACAAGACCATCCACATCGCTATTGGTGTTGGCATGCTCGCGCACGTCATCCTCGTGGCCGCTTCCTCACCCGGTGTCATTGTACACCAGAGCAACGCGCTGGGGGCTTTCATCGTTGGCATGCTAACGCTCTGCATCGGCACTGGTCTCTTCAAAGCAAATGTTGCGCCCCTTTTGGCCGAGCAGAATCATGACCGTCGGATGTACGTCAAGACGCTCAAGTCCGGTGAGCGCGTCATTGTGGACCCGGCCGTTACCAACACCCGCCTGTTCCTCTACTTCTACTTCGCCATCAACGTAGGCTCGCTCGTGGGCCAAATTTCCATGGTCTACGTCGAGCTTTACGTCGGCTTCTGGTTGGCATTCCTCCTGCCTACGGTCCTGTTTGCCATTTGCCCAATCATCCTGGCTGTCATGAAGAAGAGCTACACCCTCAACCCACCAACGGGGTCTGTACTGGGCAAGTTTTTTACCATGTTCGGCATGGCGATGCGTGGCAAGTGGCTCACTATTTTCAACCCACCGAAATTCAAGAGGGAGTTCACATGGGATGTAGTCCGCCCATCGAGGATTCCCGAGAATGAGCGTCCCGCATGGATGACATACGACGACGAATGGGTGGATGAGGTTCGCCGTGGGCTGAAAGCCTGCAAGGTCTTTTTGTTCTTGCCTATCTTCTTCTTGGCATACAACCAGATGACGAACAACCTAACGACGTAAGTAGGACAAAAGAGACTCCCACAGAGGTTCGCAATGCTTGAGTGACAAGAGCTTGAAACTGACCGCCTTATAGCCAAGCCTCCACTATGCAGCTCAACGGCGTGCCGAACGATCTCATCCAGAATTTGAATCCCATTTCAATCGTAATCTTGATTCCCATACTGGATCGCTTCGTGTATCCCGGTCTCCGCAAGCTCGGCTTTAACTTCACACCACTGAAGCGTATGGCGACCGGCTTCTTGTTCTCGTCCCTATCCATGATTGCTGCCGCAGTCATGCAGCACTACATCTACGAGATGTCTCCTTGTGGAAAATACACAACAGATCGGCTCGCAAACGGCGAAGACCAGTGTTACGCACCCATCAACGTCTGGGCACAGTGCCTGCCGTATGTCCTCGTTGGCATCAGTGAGATTTTCACTAACACCACCTCGCTCGAGTACGCCTTCAGCAAGGCCCCGGAAAATATGAAGTCCATCGTGATGGCAATCAACCTGTTCATGAGCGCCATCTCCTCGGCCATCGGTCAGGCATTCACGCCCATCGCGGGCGACCCCAACTGGGTTTGGAATTATGGTAGCGTGGCGATTATCGCGGCCGTTGGTGGCGCGGCCTTCTGGTTCTGCTTCAGGGAGCTTGACAAGGAGTAAGTGCTACCGCAAATCTGCTCCTTATCTTTTGCTAGAGACACCAGAAAACAACACTTCGGACCTGAATTACTGACATTGAAACCTTTTCAGGGAGGACGCATGGAACAACCTCAAGAAGAGCGAGTACAAAGGCAACAGTCTGCCAATTACAGGGCACGCGGCGGAGGACCGTGCGCTGGATACACCAGAGGCCGCGGCTACGGAGAAGGTGTAAGAGGTGCCGAGGCTTCGGCGTTTGTATTGAAGATTGGGGATCGTCGAGGTGAAGGGTCTTAATGGTATCTCGGTGGGGTTGAGGCCGGATGGTTCCGACCTGTTAATAGAGGTTGCAAAGGTTCAGACCCGACACCGTAGCCTCTTCTAGCGTTTTTCCGATCGCAACAAATGAAATACATTGTTCGCGCCCACCCGAATGCGGAAAAGTCGTCAAGACAGCCGCAGCGTCACTCTGCACAGACCGGCTGCAATATCCCTCTCCTTTCCGTTATACTGTAAGGAGTATTTTGCACGGAGAGAGCCGTGCTACTGTGCATGCCGATATCATCATGTGTCCGCCACCTCGCAGACGTTCTGTCCTGTGGCAAGAGGCCCGGCGGAAGAAGCCTTCAAGCGACGTGCGGAAATTATCTGGGCCCCTATGTTCAATCTTGTGTGTGCAATGTAATACGATCGATGCTTACAACGTGTTGGGTAAGCCGGCGGTCGGGTTCACTTTTGCTGCTCTCCTTACTTTTTGATATCCACGCAACACACGCGCCTACCTAGGTACCGAGCCCTCGGTATGGTCGGAGAGGTCTGAGGTCCTTCATATCTGTACGATCACAGACGCGCAACGTGCTCGAGTCGAGACATGAGCGGCATTATCCGCTTCTCGTCGATGAGATAACCCCACGGCTCAGTGTCATGTGCCTGCAGTAATGGGCAATTATTGAATCCTACGCGATTGCGGATGCTGGCTTTTGCGACAAAAAAGGTTGGTACCTTGGCCAGGGAAGGAAACAAGAGGACCAAGGCGGGAGTGACAATATCGAGGTCAGACCACCAATACCCTGAGGTCCACAGTTCCATATCGACTCCTCGGGCCTGGTACCGAGGACAGGATGGGCGGGTCCAACCGTTTTGGGCTCGGCGGCTCGACCACTTTCTCAGCCAAGCTGCGTCCGTGCTGAGTGTATTGCGGACGAGCTGGTGGGTCGTACCAAGAAACCAAGAACTGGGCGTCTTACTATCGTGTTTGACAACATGCAGAGGACTCGACGTTATCAAAAGCCGCAAAAGCATCTGTTGCGGAGAAATTCAGGCCGCCGAAAGAGCGATGCCGTGGAGGGTGATCACCCTTGTCAACGTCCGAATTTAGAACCGGTAGTAGGTCTAGAATTATTCCACGCCCCGGCGAAGTTGCATTTGCTCCTGTGTTCACGTTGTCTGCTAGGCGGTGATACAGGCTTCACCATCAGTTCCGTTCCCTCACAGAATAAGTAAGTATACCTCAATTTGTGTGATTATCAACGGCTTTTTGGCTGAGCAGAGGTGAAAGATTCAAAGAAAAAGGTGTCGTCGCCAGATAGTCACTGACGGTGTTAGCCAAGCACACAAAGTTGCACGCTCCATGAAGCAATATCAAGACCTGATATCGGTCTCGATGGTCAGGGAGACCTCAATTCGCATCCAGACACCGCTGACACAGTGGCACACAGACACACAGACAGACAGACACCATCTTCAATAAGAAGACATCCCGAGGCCACATGGACACCGATGTGTGCATGCACATATCACTGTGTATGCGCACGAAAGAATACCATGTAGGTATCGAGGACACTGATGGGTCAAGAAGGAGATCAAAACTGGGGCCCATCAACCACTAAAGAGTCAGCCACACTTAACATCGTGAGTGGTCGAGATTAGCTCGAGTGATCGTCAACGATCAAGGGTCAAAACGGTATGTGGAGACCCTTTCCCGAAGGTTTGATTTGCTTTGGAAAAGCACGAAACAGTTCCCGCTTTTGAGGATTGCGAATCTGACGACACCGAATTTGCTACCGAAATCAAGTCCCCCTAATAAATAATCCGAAGTGAAGTATGCCTGGGATTTGTTTATACCAAACGATCGAGTCGGTCTAGCTTACCGAGGCGAGGCTATGCACTCAAGCCCAGAGAGAGAGAGAGAGAGAGAGAAAGAGAACGCAGGCAATGTCTGTATGTAAAGGAAAACCTCTGCGACCCGATCGAGCAAACGATCTTGACGGCATGCTCGGCTCGATATGCAAGGGGCCGCCGGGAAGCTTGCAAGTCTGAATCGTCCTACCTGCCATTCGCCCTCGTGAGCCAAAGCCAACGGCGGGGGTTGTAGCCCAAACATGCACGAGCAGGCATGTTCCGGCGGAGCTTTTATTCTTCGCACGCTGCGACGCATGCGACTTGTCAAGCCCTGTTCGCCTGGCAAACGTTCGTGTCACTCCCCTGACGCCTGTGATCCTTGCGGGGAAAGAGAGAGAGAGAGGGGGGGACCCATGGGTATAGATAGGTACCTGTCACCGTACATAGGTTCCACTCCTCGCACATCTATGGGTTCTTTTCTGAGTCGTGGGGTTTTTTGTTTTTTGTTGGACTGTGAATTTGGTTTGCCTCGAGATTGTTAACCACTGGTCCGGGAGGCCACACATCCCGCTGTTGAGAGAACCATGGCACAACTGCCCGCGGGGGCAGAAGGGGCTGCTGCTGGCGTATTAATTTGGTCATTCATTTGTTTGCTGGCCAACATTTTGTTGCAGTGGCTGCTCTGGACGAGCTACGAAAGGCGTAGCTGTCAGTATTATCATCACCTTGAGCTCGAGTCGAGCATTTGCTAACCAGACGGACAGATGTATTTATTGTGACTTGTGTCACCCTGCTGGCGACGACTTCAAGTATCATCCAGCAAATCTACGATATATTGTAAGATGCCTCATCCCTGACAGTACAGTCCACCGGGGTTACGTTATTCATCTTTCCTGACTTGTATAGACATTATGAGGATATGATGTGGGATACATTGGCATTAATCAAGGCCAACAAGAGCAACCCTATGGTGATCGCGACCAACGGAACTGTGCCTGGGGTGGACCTCGTGATGTGGACAATCCGTACGTGGCCGATGATGATGAGAGAAAAGTCCCCCTACCAAAACTGACCTAGAACAGGCTGGGGCTGTTACATTGCCGAATGTGGCATCGCCTTCTTCTGGTCCTTTACGCTTTGCCAGGCTGTATATGGCTGGAGGGATGACATACGATTCCATAAGCCTCTCGTCTTCATCACCGAGGCCGGAAAGGCATTTGCAATACTTGCTGCCGTCTTCACTATGTGCCTACTTCAATCCGAAAGCCTGCAAAGGAGCACGCTCGGATGGAGCTTCGTATTGCACTTTTTCTGTTAGCATCCCCCCCGCCCCAAAAAAAGCTCTCTTGACAATTCATGTCTGCAACGGAAAGCAAAAAGTGCTTGTCATTACCTAGCTATATGTGCTGACTTTTATTCACTGGTCCAGATTGCGCATTCTGTGCGGGAGGTCTCGCAAACTTCTTCCTGATGTTTATTGAATACTTCCAGACCCGACGCCTCTTTCGGCGCATGAATTCTCAGCAACGTCGCGACTACGAGCGGCAGCCCAGTCCCGTGAAAAGAAATCGGACCAGGTCAGATTCGACCGCCACCAGCATGATCACAGTGGGTCAGGCCTCGACCAGCGAGCATTTCGGAGCATTAGCCCAGCGTCAGGGCGGCATATATGATAAATACCTTATCGCGCGGACGTTCATCCCGTGCTTAGCGTTGAGTCTCTTCGAAGTGGACAACATCCTTCTGATCCAGGGCCAATCTCGTATTGATAGCATAAACCGGATCGCTAATTCTACATCCCCCGACCTGTCGGCCTCGACTGCCCAAGCCTATTTCGCCTCCTTTATTCCTGGATGTCTGGCGTCTCTCATCCTGGCCCTAGCATTTGGAACGACAAAGCAATATCGAGTTCGACTACGGAAAATTTTCGTTTCACGTCAGTGGCAGGGCAATGCAAGGCGCCACAGGTATGGCCACTCGAAGGACTACAAATACAAGGCAATGGACAGCGACAACGGTATTTTGTCGCGACAAAAACGGTTGTCGATGGAGAAGCGGTTGAGGATCGAAGTCACGTATGAATTTGAGATTCGAAACGAGTCGGCAGAAATGAATTCGCCGTCGAGGCACGAAAAGCCGTCCCAAGGAAGCATCAGAAAAGGGGAGAGTTCGACGTTCCCTTACAACGTGGAAAGCCATCGCTGGAATGATACGGCTACAATATTACCCAAGAAACCGAGCCCACTGTTGTTGACGAGGGGGCAGACCTAGGGACGAGAAAAAGAAGAAAAAAAGCGGAATCTGATTGAGCTGGTATTGGTCAAAAACTCTATTTTGTCCTGATGCCAAGCTTTACTCAGGATACACCATTTTGCGGGTGACTCCTCCATCTAATACAATCTCTGACCCGTTGACAAATTTCTCTCTGGCTAGGAACTCCACCGCACCCAGCACATTCTCGACCTTGCCGACCCTGCCACTAAAGTGCCACGCGTGTTCCTCCCCACTCAGCCCATCCTCCCACCGGGTTCCTTGCTCATCCGCATCCTTGCTTTCGTTCATCACGTTGATCCACCCTGGCAGGATTGCGTTCGCGGTGATGCCGTCGCCTGCCAGGCTACTCGCCATGGCATGCGTCAGTCCTATCAGACCGGCCTTCGTGGCAGCATAAGCCTCACTTTGCGGCTCACTTTGACGTGCACGGGTTGACGACATGTGGATGATTGCCCCACCGTGCTCCCTACCCTCAGCTCTGTTCGCTCGCAGCAGGGGCACGCATGCCTGACTCAGTAACAATGGCCCCGTAAGGTTTGTCTCTAGCGAAGTATTCCAATCATCCAGTGATAGATCCTCAAACTTTGAAACAGCGCCAATGGACCCGGTAAACGCTGCATTATTGATGAGCACGTCCAGTCGGTTGTTGAAGAATTTGGCAGCCTCTTTCACGGCAGAGTTGATCTCCGAAGGGCTGCGAATATTGGTGAGTGAGGCGTGAAAGACATCTTTGGAGAAGGAGGGCTGCAGATGTGTGGAGACGGTATGTTCTAATTCAATTTTGTTGTTGTCGATGAGGAAGACACGATGGCCCTTAGCTAGCAGGAGGCGCGTGAGCCCGCGGCCTATGCCTCGTCCAGCGCCGGTTATGAGGAAGTGAAGGGATTTTGGTTGGGTCATGGTTGTTGGTGTGATGGTTTTTGTTACTGTCACAGACCTTTGGCAGCGGGTTGACATGGGAGGAGTTCAGCTAGCAGAGTTGATTCCCTATGAGAGAACGTACGATGTCAATCAATCCACTGGTCCTCTTCTTGCTGTGGTGCACTAATGAGTGGTCGCTGGGCAGGGAAATATCCCTGCATCGCACTCGGGCCGTTCGACAACCCAACCCTGCTTTGGAACTACTATGTACTATGAGAGCAGCAAGGAGCAAGTCCGGAGTAGTGTGCCTTTATATAAAATGGTGGATTCCGGAAGCCCTGCCGACTGTTAATGTGACTGCATAAGAGAGTGCATTTGGCCAGCACGAAATCTGGGACAAAAATTCCTGAAGGAAAACATACATGACTTCAACGTGTAAGAGTTGTTGGATGCCAGAGTGCCAAAGGAGGAACAACCCCATGATTGATTTGTTGCAATTGTTTTGTCAGCATAAGGACGTCTAAGCCATAACTTCTAAATGTCGGAGGACCATATTTCGTTATATACCTTGATAGACAGCCTGGAATATATCAATTCATAGCAGACTCACCCCAGATCAACATCAAGAAGTTACCACGATATTGCATGGATTGTCCCTTATTCTGCCACCCTACATTTCAACAGTTTATGAGCTCGGGACGCTCAGACGAACGGCCTCGTTTGTGGGACCAGCTTGACGACTGAAGGATACCAGTGCCAGCAGACCATGAAGGCAAGCAACCCGAACAAAGCTACCACAATTGCTTCGCCCACCAAGGAGAAGGAGACAGAGAAGCCAACAAACCTTCTCCCCTACGAAGAAGTAGATTGGCCGAAGTTCTCCATGCGGCAAGACCAGCACCTAACTAAGTAAAATTGCCCCATATAGAAGGTCAACTGAGAGTCAGTCATAATTTCCGCTGGCATCCCCATTGATGGAGACCAAGAATTTGACGACATCGTCGAAAGTACGTTGGCGCAGAAGCTCAAGGAGACCACCACGAAGTCTGTCTGGGGGAAGATCGGCCTGGTCAAGTCCGGAAAACAGATCTGGCGTATGCTGGAAAGCATACTGGGTGAATCAGACCGTGTGTAGATTGTCCAGAAGTTGGACCAGCTTTTGATGCTGAACATGAAGAAGAACGCCATCGACTATAGCCTTCGTTTTGCGGCCCTGACGGCTGAGTTGGCTCAACTGAATGTCTATATCCCACCGGAGCTGTTGGACGTAACGATCATTTGAGGCGTCGAGGATGTCATGCCCGAATGGAGCACACGCCAGAGTCAGCGTCTTCAAATTGGAGGCGGCCCAGATGTCCTCACGTTAATGGCAGACCTCAAGCTTTCACTTTGACACAAGGACCCGCACACAACGCCAGTGAGGGCACATCTCCTTTGGCATCTGTGGACCTTGGGTTGCCACAGAAATGAATATCGAATTTGAAATTTGAAATACGAAATTGCTTGCTAGGAAAGTCTCCCTATAATTCCACCCGAAGTCAGAACTCTAGTTCGAGAGCTTCTTATCACAATTAGCGAAGGACTGAACCAATCAATTCCCAACACTTGCGAGTGACACGATTCTCTCGTCGCGGTTTACCTACAGCGGTTGATTCCTTCGCATTTGAGTCATTGCGAGAGCTTGCCGTCAAACAGGCATCAAACTCGGTCTTGCATCGGGCTTAAGGCACATGTGCCCGAGATGAGCCGGACGCTAATATATATGGCGACATCGGCGTGAGTCAGCAAAGTGAAGGAAATAAATGAGCTGTAATCTGACAATACCACCAAGAATGCCGACCAGTTCGTTCGCAAGCGGACGGGGAGTTGCAAATAGTTCACTGGGACATGACGAACATCAGCACATCTCCAATGCGGGCCTGGCTCCGGCACCTACCCAAAGCCGAGCTTCATCTCCATCTCGAAGGCACCGTGACGCCAGAGACCCTAGTCGTTCTTTCGCAACGACACGATGCCGAGCCTTTAACGTTGGAAGCTGCCCGCGCCCTGTATACCTACAAGGATTTTTCACATTTCTTACGCACCTTTAGGCTCGTCTGCGATAGGCTCCTCAATCCCGATGACTACGCTCTCGTCGCCACGGAGATGATGCGCGACCTGCAGGCCCAGGGCGTCGTCCACGCCGAGGTCTATGTTGCGTGGGGCAACATCCTGCGCTGGAAACCAGAGCTCAAGGTGGAGGATGTGATGGCAGCCCTGGAAGGCGTGCGGCGGCGCGCGGAAGAAGAGTCAAGAGGTTCCTTTTCGCTGCTCTGGATCGCGGATGCTGTGCGTCAGTGGGGACCTGAGCACGTAGGGCAGGTATTTCAACTGGCTGCGCAGCTCCGGCCGCGGTTCCCGAGTATTGTCGGCGTTGGAATCGGTGGCGACGAGGTCGCTGGCCCGACGGAATGGTTCCGCGATGAGTATGCTGAGGCAAAGAAAGCTGGTCTGAGGCTGACGGTTCATGCCGGTGAAGCTACGGGCCCCGTGCAAGGACCGTTGGAGATCCGGTGCGCGTTGGATATTGGCGCAGAAAGGATTGGACACGGACTCGAAGCAGCGAACGACGAGGATTTGATGACTATATTGGCAGACAGGAAGACGCCAATCGAGATCAACATCACCTCGAATATTTTAACCGGAAACTGTCCCTCTGTTGAAGCGCACCCGTTGCCCAAGTTCCTGGACAAAGGGATCATATGTATGCTCAATTCGGATGATCCTGCCATGTTTGGGTCGTGGTGTTTGGATGAATATGTACTTGTGCACGAGCGGCTTGGCTTCAACTTGGAGAAAATGAAGAAATTGGCAGAGACTTCCATTCTGTCAAGCTTCCTTGGGAACCAGAGGAAGGCAGAGCTTTGCCAACAGATCGAAAAGCTACCAATACCACACTATTGATAATTACAATTCCAAAGCATCGGAAGCTATGGAGTGGACAACGTGTAGCCTGGCTAATTCTCTGTGTTTCCTTTATGTGGGAAGGGAGGTCGGCAGCAAAAGATACCTACATAAGTAGGTAGACTGATGGGTCCAATAGAAAGCCAAAATCGATGTTGCAAGGATCCGTCTTCCCTTTCTCATAGACGCGATCGCCACAGGGCGGCAAATTTCAAATGACGAACCGATAAGTGTGGTTTAACTTGGGTATCTAAACGGCGTGCCGAAGTCTATGACGAGAACTGACCTTCATCGAGGTTATGGATCTAGAGGTGAGGACCTTTAGCAGCAGACGTCTACTCCTAGGGAGGGCATGTCTACTAGGTGATAGGATAGCCAGTCGTCCCATGCTACCGTACCTAGGCCTATCAAGTCAGCCCTGGCGCATGTGAACGTACTGGGGTGCTGGGGTAAAGTGGTGGGAGGGAGGCCCCTGTCCCTCTGAGCCTCAACCCCGCCAAAAAAAAAGTTCCAGTTGTTCGCGCTACTTACTCTAATGACGACAGTGGTTTTGGCAGAAGCAGATTCTTCACCACTCCAACCACCTACAGATTTCAGGATGGCTGAAGAAACCGCATTAGACTCTCCTAGAGAGCCACAAGAGACTTCACAGCATGCGGAGCAATCTAGGAATGAACACGACATTGATGAGATTCTCGACGAAGACGACGACGATTTCGACTTCGATGACGAGGACGAGGACGCGGGCACATCTTACAATCGCCAGACCGCCAACGGCCCAGCAGGTTCCGGCTCCGGATCCTCTAAACCCTCTGCCAACACGCGGCACAGCGTGAACGATCAGATCTCCGCCCTCTCCAAGCATGCCGCCAAGATTCGCCTTGACGATGTTAAGCAGACCCAGACCCGCGACAAGGACAAGGCCGACCGCGCCACCTCCGACCTAGTCCTCGACGACGCCACTCGTCTTCGTCTGCTGCGCATGATCAATCTCGGCATTGTCTCTGAAATCCACGGCGTCATCAGTACAGGGAAAGAGGCAAATGTGTATGGTGCTGTCCTACTACCCGAAGATGGGTCCGAGCCTGTCCAGATGGCAATCAAAGTATACAAGACGGCGATTTTGAAGTTCAAGGATCGGGAGAGATACATTACCGGCGAGCACCGATTTAAGAGCGGCGCCGAAAAGGGCAATAGCAGAAAGATGGTGAAGCTATGGGCCGAGAAGGAGTTCAGAAACCTCAAGAGGATAAGCGCGCAGGGGATCCCGAGCCCGACGCCTATCGAGCTGAAGATGAATGTCATGGTCATGAGTTTCTTGGGCGACAAGAAGGGCTGGGCGTATCCAAGGCTGCGGGATGCTGGTGTCAGCAGTGACGACGAGTGGACGGACCTCTACGTCCAGCTGCTCGGCGTTATGCGGCGTTTGTATCAAGTTTGCAAACTTGTACATGCTGATCTGAGCGAGTACAACATCCTTTACCACGACAAAACACTATACATCATCGACGTGTCCCAAAGTGTTGAGCACGACCACCCGATGTCTTCTGAGTTTCTGCGCATGGACATCAAAAATGTTGGTGATTTCTTCCGGCGCAATGGCGTCGACACCCTCTCTGACCGTGCCGTCTTCGACTTTATCGTCGAGCCTGATGGCCCGGTGGTGGTCGATGAAATGAAGAAAAGGATCGAGCACCTTTACGAGATCAGAGTTTCTGCCAAGGATGATGACGAGGCCGCTCAGGCCGAATTCGAAGTCGACAACGAGGTTTTCCGAAATCAGTACATCCCGCAGACTTTGGAGCAAGTCTATGACATCGAGGCGGATGGGCGTAAGGTTGGCGCAGGACAGGGCGACTCACTTATCTACCGAAAGCTGCTTGCTGATCAAGTCGTTGCCTCAAAAGAGGGCAACGATGACGAGGCCGATGACGGGACTGACGGCTCGGGTGACGACTCAGACGAGGGAGCTGCCCTTGACGACGACGTGAGTGAGCATGGCGCTACTGATAGTCGACCAAGGGGGAAGAAGTTCATAGACAAGGATGAGAAGAAGGTACGTGCCGATCCTGTGCCTCAGATTCCCTTAACCTCGTCTAATCCGGTCTGCAGCAACACAAGCAAGAAGTCAAGGAGGCCAAGCGCGAGAAGCGGAAGGAGAAAATGCCAAAACATCTCAAGAAGAAGATTGTATCTTCGACGTCTAGAAAGAAGCACTAGACGAACTTTCAGTGGTCTGCTCGGCCAATCTCGAGCAATATCGGTTGTTCTATTCCACAGTGATCTCCATCATGACCCCCATTTGAATCAAGGCAGCCATCGAATGATGAAAGCAATCGCACTGGGACAAACAGCCGTGGCAGAGTTTTGACTCCATGTCTGAGCATCCACGATGTTTGACCCCAGATCTGACACCCGACAAGGTCGGGCTTGATGATCAAAGAGAGCACTGACGATGAACTGTCTCCTGCGCCCCAATGCCTACCAACGCCTCAAACTCCCAAGCCACCACCATTCTATTACTGCTGCAAGCAATGACGTGTAGCAAAGCGATTTCAAACTCTCCGCAGCCCACTTTGAAACCTGATCACGATCACCCCGATCCCCAAATGGCTCAATTTTTTTGTACCGGCGCTGGATACGCCATCCCTCCTTGTGCCTGGTACTGGGACACGACAGGCTTCTCATAGCCTCCCCCATCACGGGACTCGGACTCCTTCTCCTGCTGCACCAGATCGCACAACGGGCAGCAGCATACTGACAAGCAGTCCGTGCAGCCGTTGCCATTAAGGTTATGCTTCTTACGCATGTCGCTTCGACCCATCCATTGAGGGATCCAATAGAGGCCACAGCACAACGCTCCACAAAACAGGAAACACTAAGTTGTGAGTCTTGTCAGCTACATTTTCATTCACTCAGAAGCGAGCAATCTGCAGAATCAAAAACCTACGTTGCTGTTCATTGAACTGTATCCGGTCATGTCTCCATTCATCTGGGTCCGATGTCTTGTCTTGCCGTATACAAAGCACGGGCAGCACCAGGACTTCATACACAGTTCGAACGGCGAGCAAAAGCCCCAGTAAGATGCATGCCATTCCTGTGGGGCGCCTCTGTGGTGGGGCGCCGACTGCTGCTGCTGATGTGGGACTCTATCAAACTGTTGTTGATGTTGTAGGGCCATGTTGTCCTGCGACTGGTGGAGGTGTTGTTGTGAGTTTGTGTTATGCTGGTGCTGGCCAACATCGTTGGGCCCGTAGGCTGGTGCATAGGGTGCTTGTGAGTCCATATTTTCTGTTCGCCAATTTTTTAACTCTTTTTCAAACTATTCATATAAGAGACTCGAGGATCGTGGTGGCCGTAACAGAAGAGAAGGGAAAACCTGGGCGCATCTTGAATAGTTTCAATGGGATGGGCTGCTTTTTTGTGCGTGTGGCCGGATGCGGCGCAGGATCGAAAGGATCAGGATGATAGCCAAAAGCTAAATCCTTGCGGCTGAAGCTGAAAAAGGCTGAGTTATGTGATCTCTGGTCACACCTGGAGTTCGCTTACTGAAAATCTGCGTCTTGGGCCTATTTTTATGGCCCATGGCTGATCCTGCTGACGAGCCGCTTCAGCTAACGGCTTGGCGTAATCACAGACGGATTGAAACTTTTCCTTCTTTGGCTCGATGTACGAGGTGGTAATTCCACTTAATATTCAACCTCCTGCTGTTCTTCTCGATAAGCTTAAGATTGAAGAAAGATACCGGGCTGGCATCATCGGTAGGTATGTATGTTATGTGCTGACTTAGTCTGAAGGGGGTGGCAGTTGAGAGCTCTCGAGATGAGTCCCCCATCGGCCGCCACGCCCCCGGGGGCTTCCTTCCGAGGTATAAAAGAAACGCAATGGCTGCAAGGTCTTCGCAAGTTGCATCCGGCTAGCTCTTGATATATACATAGAGACTTGCCATCTAGTCGTGGCCTAAGGTTGGTCACCAGTCAAATCAAAACTATTCGCCGACACCATCTATGTTTAAACTCGCATGAATTTGGTATGGACAGTCTTGGTAAAGACTTGAAAGTACTATCTCTATTCTTGCTGGGCGCCATTGCTGTAGTCTATATAGAAAAGAGAAAAGAAATCCTCAACGAAATCGTAGGCTTAAAATACCACCAGTATTGGTGTGTAGAAACGCCATTCCCCTTGTCTCATAATGATTGCCTCCCGGTCAGGTAATTGTGCCTGAGTCTGCAAATCATTCATGGCTTCTAACAACCCACCATTCTCACCACCCAATCCCCCACAAGATGTGCACGGTAATCATCATGAAGGTCGTCATCCAGGGGCTCTCGACCATAGAGGCTGCATTTTCACTCTCCTTCTGTGAGACATCCTAACAGGTTTCAGTATTCTGAGCACATGTAGCACAACGTTATGCCAAATGGATCTGGATATCTACCTCAGTATCACAGATGCCACTGCCCGCAGCCAGGCTCTGTTCCATCAGAACCACAACAGCACCACCTCCAACGCCCACTGTCACTTCTCCCTCGTTATTTGCCGTGTACTTTTTGCAGCTAATCAGATCAACGACGGTATCGCCATGGGAGAATTCTGCGCCGTCTGTAGTATAAGTATCCGTGGCCTGGCCCACGCCAGCATTCGTCAAGATGGTCCTGAGCACGTCCTTTCGTATGGCGATCTGGTTCTCGCTGTAGTTGAGTGTGTATGTGCCATATGTGGTATAGCCGGACGACTTCTTGATTGCCCATGAACGAATCTGGTTTAGCCGTGACACAAAGTCACTCAGCTGGACGGTGCTCAGCGCCCCGTTCTGGCGAAGCCAGGTAGCTGCTCGGTTGTATGGATCGTCTCCGCCGGGGAGGTTGCGTTCTTGCCCGTAGTAAATGATGGGAATACCGTCGCCTAGAATAGTGAAGGCTAGGGTATTTTGCGCAATGCTTGTGTCTGTGTTGGTGGAGGCTATGCGTGGCATGTCTTGATTCTCAAAAAACACGCAGTGAAGGTTGCTGTCGATGCTATCATTGCGGTTTGCTGCAATAGCTGTGGCGAGCGCTCCCATGGTCTCCTCGCCAATGTTCACAAATGTGTTGTTTGCAACGGTGTAGAGAGGGTAGTTCATCAATCCACCTCCGCTCATGGTGTATTGTAGTGCGTACTGTTCGGTGGAGATGTCAAAGGCCTCGCCGACCACGTACACGCCAGAGGCAGATGCTGTGTATTGTCTCGTCAGTGACTTATCAGAAGCGTTAATCGAGAGTGATGTGTCCTAGAATTGACTAAAGTTCCAGAAGAGTGCGATATAGGAGATGTCTCACTGAAAGCTTCGAGGGCGCCCTTGTCGAGCTGCTCCACCGTGTCCAGCCGAAGACCATCGATGTCATATTCCGCAATCAGCCACTTAATCCAGTCTGCGTACGCTGCCTGGATATCGGTACGCTCTGTGGCGACGTCAGGCAGATAACTGGAGAGCCAGCATTCCTCAATGGATGTGGTATTGGTGTAAGTCTCTAGGCAGTATGGGTGGAAGTAATCCGTTGAATTGAAAGGAAAGTATGATGACCAAGGGATGTCCGGGTACGCTTCAGCGCTGCCAAAATGATTGATAACAACATCCACCATAAGGTACATGTCGCGGTCGTGCAATGCGCGCGCAAGGTCCTTCAGATCCTGTGCTGTACCGAAATTGTCGTTCAGGGCGTACAGATCCGTTTGTGAGTACCCATGGTATGCGTTGGGCACGTTCTTGGTAACAGGGGAGATCCAGATGGCATTAGCACCTAATGATGTGATGTAGTCGAGCTGATATTCGATCCCTTTCCACGTGCCTCCGCAGTATGTCTTGTCCGTCACATCACAAGGAGCCTCTGTCGAATTATCCGGCCGCCAGAACCTGTCTGTGAGAACTTGGTAAATGCTCCGACTCCGCCACTCGTCTGGACTCGCTGCCATGGCCAAAGGCAAAAGGCAGCCTACTGCCGCATAAAACTCTAAGGATATCATGGTGGTCGACGAGAATATGACACTGTGGTTTCGTGAAAAGAAGGGTCTGGAATGGAGTGAGACATGGTCCATCAGACTATGGCTTGATATATTATACACGATGTTCTAAAGGCCTAGATAGTAAGGTCACTGTCCTTGAAATGCATTTGTGCACAGGTTCCCTGCGCACAGGCGATTACGTATGTTACGGTACCTTCCAAGATCACCGAGCGCCGGCAAAGGAGCTTTGTGTGGATAGGAAAGAAAGGCATGTTCGAGCGGGCTTTTATCCGCGCAATTTTGGATTCTCCCGTTGATCGTGCCGATCAACCCATGAGAATAAAAATGTTTGATATATGTTTATGTATGCAGGTGTATATCGATGTATGCAGCGGGAATTATCCTTGTTAATCCGCTGATAGACACTCGTTACAACCCTGCTTCCACCTCAACCAAAGAAGTTTTAGAGAACACACCATGTAACGCCAAACGGCTGGAAACAATTTAAAACATGACGTTTAAACGACTTAGTCCACTTGCAGCAGCTTGGACCAAATTTCACGCGCGGTGGACCTTGGGGGACGGGGTCTCGTTAGCTTTGTAAGGCTCCATAACACCTGCCTTTTTGCAAGGACAAGTGGGTCAAGCACATACTATACATACCCAGATTGTGTGGGCCTTGTAGCCGTGCAGCCGTGCAGCCGTGATAGCATTTGCTATCTTCGTCGCAGTGGATTCTTGAGACTTTGAGCGCGAAGTGATGTTGATATCACCTCGCGATTAAATCCACTTTATACACCTAATACCTATGGATGACTGTTTTTGTACTCTAGTGAACAGGATGTCTCTCCACACATGCCAATGTTCCGTTCCCTCTCCGCAAGGTCCATTTTCACTACCCTAGGGTAATCGAGAGAAATAGATTTCGAGTTGCATTCACGATCGTTTGGCGTCAGTAGGTAACGGGCCCTTTTCAGCCTCCACAATGCAATTCTTGACCACCAAGCAAATCATCCATCGGGACGCGTCCATTCAACCCCGATGGTTCCTTCAAAATTATCGCGAGGAAAAAAGCCCGGAAGATCAAATTGCGAAGCTTTCGAACGATTACCCTCC
Source organism: Gnomoniopsis sp. IMI 355080 (assembly GCA_027946555.1). Classification (NCBI taxonomy): domain Eukaryota; kingdom Fungi; phylum Ascomycota; class Sordariomycetes; order Diaporthales; family Gnomoniaceae; genus Gnomoniopsis; species Gnomoniopsis sp. IMI 355080. Next base: position 70,687 of record JAPEVC010000135.1, read on the forward strand.
AATTGAGGGTCCTCTCGGGTCTGAAGCTGACGTCCGCAGTTGCCTTTTTAGGAACAAGGTGTGCGCATCTCTCGAGGCTGCTCCACCCAAGGCAAGCTCGCAGAAATTTTACAACATGTCACGGACAATTCCATTAATCTCAATGTAACTTCAATGTAACTCCACGGAATTGAATATGAGCACCAAACGCTCGCAAAGAAAAACTCGGCATTAGAATTTGCCGGGGTAGGTAGGTAAGTGATGGGCTGAAAGAACACTGCGGTCTAGCATACCTAGTTGTGCCTACACTTATTAGATAGATGTAAAATACGACGTACTTGTATTATTCATCAAGTACACGAGGGTATAAATCTTCAAATTCCATATTGAATAGGGCTCTCATAGAAGGGTATTTTCCAAATCCAAGGTATCTTCAATACTCTCCGAAGCTGCTCAATTTTGACCGGGCACTTTGTCCGCAAACTCCACCGTCTTCTGAAATCCGGGACCCACCGACAGGCGTGGATACTTATCAACCGGCAGCTGATGGAGTTATCCGTGGTAGCAAGTGGGTGACCATAGGATATCGTTCCGGTATCGAGAATGCTCACATTGACATGGGAGAATGATGACATAGACATGGGAAAATGCTCACATAGATATGGGACATTGCAACGGTAGTCATACAAGCGTGGAACCCGTGGTGGGCCCCTATGTACCATAACATCTATCACAAGTCGCAAAATCATTCGCTACCACAATAATCTGAAAGTGTATATTGTGCCAAGAAACGGGCAGAACGGCACGGCAAACCTTGCAAGTGGCTAATTCTGGCCCAAAACCTTATAGTGACAATGATATATGAAGGTTATTCAGCGGGTCCTTGTGTGACCAGTGGGCAAATTCTGGTGGGTGGTAGACCTGCGTATCGTGTATGATGAAACCCGTGGAATATGCAGGTGGCTAAACGTATTCCCAGTCACAGAGGATTGAAACCCGATAGAGCGCTTTGAGTGGGATGGTGAGGTATCGCGGACGAGACACTCGATTTGGCTTACTTTCAGCGAGTAAACGAGCTCTGAGTCGAATGTTGAGCTGCGACCTGCATCAAGAAGAGATTGCGACTGATTATAGGTAGGTAGTGGTATTCAACTTGACAGCTGTCTATCCACTGACGTCGCGGACCGGGTTTTCGAGTGTGTACTCGGAATTCCCGAAGGCAGAGTCTTGGTATTCTTTGGTTTCTTCCTTCATAAAATTGTAATGAAAGCGCTCGTTCTGAACCACAGAGCCTTGAGGCGGTCACACAATGGCATGCAGATTTTGGAGTTAGTGTTGAGGTCATTGCTCTAGAAATAAAATACTCCTATTGTGTCCGCGATAATTGAGCAGTGTTCAAGGCGATCATTGGTCGTCCTCTATACCTTGATCTCCATCCAAGCCATGTCAGGCCATGCAACCTCCTAACTCTAACCCCCATGACATATTGATAGCAGATTACCTTGTTGCTTTTATGCAACAGGTCACGTATCCATATGTTCTGCCGCATCGCGCCATTATAGTTTACGTTTATCATCTGCCTGACCAATTGTCGTCCATCTTGGCACACGATCGAAGCTGGAGCGTGAGCTTCCTTGGCCTATCGTTGCCAGGTGCGTGTGTGCTCTTTTGATATCCTCCTTTCACATCCTGGCGTAATGACCAGCAAGTTACCTAGTTAGCAAGCCGAGCACGTCTCCGATCATCAGTCGACAGAACATGGAAACATGTCCATTGTATAGCGGTTGTAAGCACATCATAGCTGAAACCGAACTTTACATAGTTGTCTTTGGCAATTAGAGTGCCCAGGTGTGAATGTAGATTTACTATTAAGGCAATGTTATCGTGCAGCACCCATGGACACAATGACGCTATGCGAACATGGCGGATGGAGCCGCATGAAAACAATTACCTAGGTAGTAAACAGACAGGGAAATGAATCCAAAAGCTCGACAGACTTTCAATTCTCGCCTTGGATTTTCTAGTGCTGTTTTGTGGGTGAGAAGATGGTCTGATCCATTCCTGCTAAGCCGCCCTCATCGTCTGCAAAGCCCGCAGGGAGTCTATTGAATTAATTCGACTGATAATGTATATGCATTGGAAGGAAGATACAAGTGTTGGTGAATTGCAATGGACCGTATTTTTGAATCGTCAGCCCTCGAATTCATTTCGTATTTTTTATGTTTTGAACTATGAGGGTCAACAAGATCACCGGCGAGGCTTGATCGCGCCCATCGGAGCTCCTGCATCGGTCATCAAACTCGGGGCCCCGTACTGCCGTCTTACTTACTCCGCTCCTTCCTCGGAAGGCCGGTCTGACTGCATACCTTTTCAAGATACAGAATCGAACGATAGCTTAGCTCAGACAGCATCCAGAAAATGAGTCTTCGGTGAGCAATGAGCCAATACCTCGGTGACCTATTTTCAAAGGTATATCTTCGGCCCCTCATTTCCTTCTGCTTTCTACCTAGGTATCCATTTTCCCGCTTACCCACTTAAGGAACCCAACCAATTTGGCATCCGCCCCAGCCTACTATCATGTCTATGTACCCTGTATTCTACTTTCCCCTCCAAACACCTATCTTCAACGACAAGGTGAAACTTGTCCCTTTTGATACAGGTGAGTTGAAATCAAGCCAAAGCGACGGTATCCAGCTGTCACTAGATACAAAGTTCGCAGCTGACAACGTTTCCTAGATCTTCACAGTCACGCCTTCGTCAGCCAAACATGGTCTCATCCAGAACTTTTCGCTCATATGCCTAGCGGGTACTTCGATTCAGTCGACAAGTTCAACTCTTTGATCACGCAACCTGGCAGCGTCTTGTCCTGTTCCAACCCGGGAACTTTCCTATTCGCCATTATCGATTGCACCCGGGAATCGTCACCCGAGGATGAGCAGGGTGAGATCGCGGGAATCATAGGCTACCTCAATGCCTCCAAGAGTCATCTGAGTGTCGAGATTGGCCCGGTCATCATCCTGCCCAAATATCAACAAACACACGTCACGTCTAACGCGGTGGGACTGCTGTTGCAAACGGCGTATGCACCTCCAGAAGAAGGTGGCTTGGGCTTGGTGAGGACGGAATGGATGTGCAATGCCACTAATGTTGCCAGTATGAAGGTTGCAGAAAAAATGGGATACCAGAAAGTTGGCGTGATTGCGTACCACATGAAATTCCCTTTGGGAAAGACCATGGGGAAGATGGGCAATGAAAGGGCGCTGCCACCTGGCAGTGATCCGAACGACATGTGGAGAGACACGGTTTTGTATTCCCTAAGCTGGGATGTCTGGGAGACTGAAGCTCGAAGCAAGACTGAAGTAGCAATGGCTCGAGAGCATCCATCCAAGCTAAGAATCAAGTCAGGCAATGTCATCGAGGCCTAAGCAGGACGAGAACAGTAGTAGTTCAAAGCGTAGACTGGCCTTCAATAAGGCTTACCTGAAGACCGACCAGAATAAAGCCAGTACTTCTAACCTTGCGCGAAAGAGATTATTGTTTGGACAGTAACACATGCGCTGCTGTCAAGGGTTATACGCCGGTATAAAATATTGATTGAATGGCGTCTTGGCGGGAAGCTGCTTACACGTCTCGCCAGCAGTAAAGTTGCGCACCATTGAAGGGACGTTATTGCAAATTAAGGCGACTAGCCATATTATATAGTTCCAGGCGGCGCGGCGTAACAGGCTGATGGCGGTGCTGGGGAGAAGCCGCACAAAAACAGTGGACTTGCTGTCCGCCTGCGGCATAGGTATCGAAACGATATACCTAGGAAGGTGAACGTTGCAGCATGGTGACTTGCTTGGCGCCGTTCTTCACTAAAGCTGGGAGCACAGTAATGGCCGTGGCGCCGCTGCCAATGAGCACAATTTTCTTGCCTGAGAAATCATAGTCTTCCGGCCAGAATTTTGGATGAATCACTTCCCCCTGAAAGTTCTCGATGTTTGGAATATTGGCTGGAAAAGGCGTGCGGTAGTCAAACAGGCCATGGCTCATGATAAGCCACTTGGTAATGTAGGCCTTGGATTTGCTGTCGTGTTCCACCTGAACCATCCATTCTTGCATTTCAGACGACCAATTCGCTTTGACGGCTCGATGCCTGAAGTTCATACATTTGTGTAAAACATGCGTCGACACACAATCGTGTAAATACGACAGGATTTCGTCTCCGTTACCGAGAAGGTTGCCTCGCGATGGGTGCCAGGCGAAGCCAAACGTATACATATCCGAGTCGGAGCTTGATGCCCGCTATACCAGCTCCAATGATGAGGACATCGTAATTGTTGGGCTCCCGGGCAGCTGGCGGCGCAGACGCTGTGGCCGTGTCAGCATTTGCCTGTCGTTGGCGCGGCATTACTCAACAACACACGTCTCTCGACGGTTGCGATAGTAAGGTATGAAGATTGCTGTCTAGGAGCAGCTCAAGGCCTGGCATACCAACGTGGTCCTGCAAATACCCGATTTTGGATAAAGTGCAAATTACAGGAAACTACGAAATGCGGTTGGGGCGCGGCGCAGTGCGGCGCTGTGTTGCACTCTGCGGCACAGCGTTGCGAGCCACCGAGGTACGGCGCAGCCCGCAGGCATTCGCGTGTTCATCTTCGAGTGGACAACCCTTCGAGAATTTGTTGTTAAGCTACCGCGCTAGAGAAATGTGATTGATCCTACGCAGTGTAGATCTGTGTTTCTGGGCCATCAGAGCTGGTGTATAGCTGAAATATCTTGCATGATCAAAAGCATTCTGCACTAAGTGACAAATCACCCAGATCTAGCTGCTCTATCGGTGCGAGAAAACAGCAAACCAAAAACAGAAACGCGTCGTTCGGCCCAGTAGAGAGGTCTTTGGTAACCGTGCACCGGCCCTTGATACACAATTTCATCAGTATTACCCATGACAAATAGTGTTGAGAAAGCATAAGCTGGTCTTACTTCGTGCTCGCCTCCTGTGTCGACGATACCTTCTGTGCAGCATTCGGTGGTAGTCTTGGCGTCCCGAGACACAGGCAAATTCCCGCTGTCGAAAAAGTCACCAAGCAAAGAAGGGTCCAACTGTTGACACTCGCAATGACGTTGGACAAGTAGCCCATGTGCTTCGGCTTCTCTAATGTTCAATGTTGACATTAGCGGACGTTTGGTCGCGACCCACAGGTATGTTGATGCTGTTACTTACTGTGTGTATAAAAGCACGAAGCTACACAAAAGCGCTGACACAAGTCTCATGTTGACGTAAATGAATTGTGGTGGTAATTGGAGTAAAAAAAAAAAAAAAAGGGAAGTCTGAAAGCGTGTCGAATTGTTGCTGGTATGGAATCTATTTACAGAGAATGCGAATGGCCCAGAGAGTTTCGAAATGCGGACGTTGGAGTTAGAAGCAATACATTGGTACCAACTTCCCAATTGTTTGACAGTTACAGCTTCTTTCCTGTGAATGTCTCCAAGACCTCAGACGATCGATATGAAGTCACTTTCTCACAGTCTGGAGACAGGACTGACTTCAAGAAATGCACATGGCCATTATGTTGCATCAAAACAACCAAATAGTAGTGACAAGGAGCTTGATCACTGACAGGTTCAGCGACATGGCTTAAATCAACTTCCTGTTCTCTCATACATACATTTGATCCCATGGAGGATGTGATCGGATGGGCAGGCATTGATGTTAATCAAACGCAAGTTTATTTCGAACCCAAAGTTGGAGGCCCTTCAGCTGCACGATGACAGGTACCTAGGTAGCCGCAATTATTCGAGGTGGCGTCAGAATAGTCGGAGCGATCTTGATGATTGTCAGGCGATTACTGATCACATTCTCTCGGGTCAGTTAGCTTCCTTAGCTGAGGATTTCCTGTAGCCTCATGAGAGCTGAGTAGGTCCAAGAAAGGGCTTCCACCTGGACCAGGTGAATGGATGGATTGCTGTGTGGCTTTCTCCTGAGAAAGCAAGTTTTATGGATGGCAAATACATGAACGTGAACTGGAACGTGAATGACCTGGATGAGAGGCGAGAAGATGTTCAGAAGAAGGACCTGTTGCAACTTGATTTGCGAAGAATTTTTGGGCTTAAAACAGTTCCAAGATGAGTGAACTAGTGGGTACCTAGGTAACGGTTGGCTCAGCGTAATGGATTGCAGCAGTCCAAAAGGTCACCTAGATAGATGTCAGAATATCCCTGACTAATGACGATTTCACAGGTGGTATGGAGCTGGCGCGGATCGATTTACAGTGGCAAATTATACATGAAATGTCGTCGTCTTGTCAGTTGTAACTCAAAATGATGGGCGATTACTTCAGTCAATCAAGATACATTTTACCTGATGTAGTTCATTTTCACTGTCAGGCCGTAGATGCCGGGTAGTCTAGTCTATATGAAAGGTCTATCCAGCAATGAAGATGTCTAGTGGGATCAGAGTTAAGAACGTCCATTTATTAAAGCCTGGAAATTTAGGTCAACCTTTAGTTGCTGCTGTACGGACGTACTATACTCCTAATACAACCACTACAGGAGGTACGTACCGTGTACGCAGCTCCACTATGCCAAATTGAGTGACCCTAGCATATTTAGGAATGCTGGACTACGCGGGCCGCTGCACGTTCCCACGTGGTCGGCACGGGGGTGGGGAATTAGCAGCTGTTGCTGACATTGTGACGATGAACTGCTTAGGCGAAACAAATAACAAGAGGAAGACAGATATGTCGAATGACAGGATGTACGGAGCTTCTACCAGGATCGAAACGATAACCTCCTGCATCGACTTGTGCAGCGCAAAGCAGCAATTCCACCGCCCAGACCAGGAAGCCGTCAAATTCACGACCTCATATGCATGATTCTATCGTGGCCCCCCACGACGGCAACCTCAGCTAAACCGGATACGACAATTCAGCAGCCTTTATAACCTTCGTGTCACATCCAAAAGTGAAGTAGATACGGATTGCAGGACTGCATCCTAATCTTATAATGACTGCCTCCATAGTGAGCCTTTCCTCGTGAAAGTCAATGACTCAATACTGAAGAGCCGACAGCTGCCGACTTCAAGCTAACAGCTTCTAAGGTGTGTGAGGTGTACTCACAGGAAAACATACAATCAAGATAAACGCGGCATTCGAAAACCACCGGTCGTAGAAGCGAATATACAATGCGCCGAGAGAATAAAGTCCCGTAGTCCACGGTGCCTGAAGTGCCTGTTATCTATATAGTAGCTGTCTGAACGGCCATCGCCGGACAGCCCTGAAAATCCAGAGGCTAACCAAGTTTATCCGGTGCCTAAGTGCATTCGCTTCCTTGCAGTGGGCGTATTGCCACAGACCATTGAGTGTCAGGCCAAATTACCATTGGCTTTTTGAAAAGTACATTACGCCTAGACTCTGCCATTGAACGTCAGTTTCACTCAGTTCCACGCCCATCGATGAGTGCTACCTTCCTATCGCAGTTCGCGTCGCGTGCTGTGGCTTGATGGGCTCACAATCTGTGTTTGCCGTGACATGGAATTTGGTCTCGACGGTCTGACCAGGCTGTGAGCGGTTGAACGGCAGACAAGAGGTGCGGTCAATTTAGACTTTCATGCTTCCCTGTCTGTAAGCCAGTCCGGAAGGGGTGAGCGCCTATATGCCGGGCTTATCCAGTCTTTGCGAGCCTTTCCTCGGACTGGAATTCCATGGCATATCTGCCTGTTTGAATGAGTGACTTTCATCTGTCCACAGTACGCGTAATATGACTGTATTTGATACAGGTCAGTGCGAGTTTGAAGGGGGTGGGATACGATAATAATGGATGGGTGCTGGTCAATGGGGGTCAATGGGGTCATAGCACCTTCGGAAGATATGCCCGGCAAGTACGTACACTGTACCATTTAGCTGGTAGCCCGGGTAGGCAAAAATTGGGGAATCACTGCTCTTCGTGAGTCGCGCTAAGGACCTGCGAGCTTTTTTCAATCGGCTTGGCGTTCTCTACCTAGCCTTCTTCAAAAGTACCAAGGTATTTATCCGCAGAACCCTGGCAGTAGGCATGAACAGAGAAGGATTACATCAACGATTGACAATGCGTCTGCGTGCCAGTTCGCGATCCTGATCGCCTTGATTTCATGATGTTGCAAAATTCTGGTTGAGAGACGATCTTTAAAGCAAGCTGCCCGTATCTCCCCCGGGGCGGGGGCACTTGTCCGAATGTCATTCCTAGTCATTGCAATAATGTTAGGAGCTTTGACAGTAGAGAAGCATTGGAGGAGGAGACCTGACCTCAGATATGACAAGCTCCTTGCCCCTGCTGTCTTATAAGATACGTTAAAAGCATATATGCTATAGGTGGCTGGCAACTAGCGTTGTATTGGGTAGTATAGCATCTCTGCTCGGACAGTAGCGCTTATCAAAAACAGAGTGCCACCGTCTCGTTGGTGTGCACATGAAAGAGCGGAGTTGCCTATATATTTCGAAAGTTTCTCGTTTATCAGTACTCAAGCCTATGCTGCATCTAACTGCATCACTGGCTGTGCTACATAGTTCACCAGTCGTCAAACCCTAGACAGCGTTGGAAGTCCAAAGGTACTAATCTCACTATGTTGTACCAACAAGTGATACCAATTCTCCTCGGGGCTTTGACGGCCAGCTCAGCCCTCGCAAGTCCTCTCGGTGGCGGTCTATCAGTCACTAAGAGGGATGTCCCCCGTTCTCACGTCCTTCACGAACGCCAGTTGCCACACTGGTCTCGTACTTGGGAGAAGAAGTCAAAGGTCAAGAAGTCCGCCCTCCTTCCCATGCGGATCGGATTGAGGCAAAATAATCTGCAGGAGGGCCACGACTTGCTGATGGATAGGTCGAACCCTGAATCTCCCAACTTTGGACAGCGCATGGACCCCCGCGAGGTCATCGAGTTTTTTGCTCCCCCAAAGGAGAGTGTTGAGGTTGTGCGGGATTGGCTCGTTGCCGGAGGAATCAATGTGACACATATCACACAGTCCGTCAACAAACAGGTCAGAAAACACGAGAGATCGCAAGTAGATACAAGCTGACAATCCGGACAGTGGATCCAATTTGATGCCACGGTCGCAGAAGTTGAGGAATTACTCTACACTGACTATTTTTGGTGGGAGCATGGTCCAACCGGAACCGAAAATGTTGCAGCTGAGTGAGTCTCGTGCTGTCGAATTTGTCTCCAAGGACTACTTGGACGCAATTCCTGCTAATCCCGGGCTCTGCGCTGATATATATTGTAGAGAATACCACATACCGTTTGAAGTCCAGAAGCACGTGGACTACATCACTCCCGGTATTCGCCTCCGACCAGACCCAGGCCGTGTGCGACGTCTCAAACGTCAAGCAGATGGCGAAAAGCTGCGCAAGCGAATGGTCAAGGCTATGAACACTGGGCTGGAAGTCATCGAAGCTTCCGGCTTGCCGCCATTGAACAGCAGCATATGCGATAGCTATGTGACTCAACAATGCATTCGTACTCAATACAGCATACCCAAGGGCGACAAAGCAGCACCTGGAAATGAACTGGGAATATTTGAGTCTCTCGGTATAGCTCCTCCTTGTTGCTCATGGCAGTCATACAAAGCGAACATTCTGACAGACTTCACAGATGACCACTACGCCAAGGAGGATCTCGATGTGTTCTGGAGCACGCTCTATCCCGAAATCCCGAATGGAACGTACCCCATCGAGAAGAATATCGACGGAGCATTTGGTGCCGCCAAGAATGTTACATCCGCTGGCGTTGAGTCGGACTTGGACTTCGAAGCAGCACAGCCACTCATCTGGCCGCAAAAGACCGTCCTGTTCCAGACCGACGACGAGTTCTACGAGGTCAACGAAACATCCGCGAACACTCCCATTCGAGGTTTCTGGAATACATTTTACGATGCACTTGACGGCTCTTACTGCACCTACAGTGCATTTGGTGAGACCGGTAACTGCGTCCTCCCGGAGTGCCTCGATCCTGCGTACCCGGATCCCAACCCGGGCGGTTACAAAGGGCAACTACAGTGCGGTGTATACGAGCCCACTAACGTTATCTCCATTTCTTATGGTACGTGTTTCCTCTCTTGGACGACGGATCATATGGTGAACTGTCCGAGCCCAACCAAGATAGGAGCCAACCTTGGAAATGTTGTGGAGACACTAACTTTTATCAGGAGGCGGAGAGTCTGACGTACCTGCTTTCTATACTAAGCGGAGGTGCAATGAGATTATGAAACTTGGCCTCCAGGGCGTAACCGTTGTAATTTCATCTGGTGATGATGGGGTGGGATCTTTCGAAGGCGACCCTACTGAGACCGGGTGTGCTGGTCCGAAAGAGAACATCTTTTTCCCAGCCAGCGACGCTAGCTGTCCGTACACTTTGGCTGTGGGATCGACGCAATTCATCAAGACTTCGGGCAATTCTTCGGTTCCAAAATACGTCGAGTCGTCGACAACCCGCTTTCCCTCTGGAGGCGGCTTTTCCAACTATTTCGACACACCGGACTACCAAACGAGTCAGGTAGCGACTTACTTCGACTCTGTCTCTCTGAATTTCACTGGCTACACGGATCCGGGTGTAAGTTTCTCGACGGTCGGAGATGGTGTTTGTAAGTAGCCCTCGGTTCATCGCTCACCTTACATTTTCGTCAGGACGGTGTAATATTCTTTGATGCTCTCAACAAGTCGATCAGAGAGACGCTCGGTTCACTAACGCAAACTTTAGACAGAATCGGTGGACGTGGCTACCCCGACGTGGCGGCCATTGGCGACTTTTACGTTGTGCGTGCTCAGGGCGTAAGTGTTATTTTCAAGTTCTGTTTCCCACATCCTCTAGCTGCATGATGTAGCTCACATGTTGACCCTTCGTGATTCTTCTCTGTTGGAATGGCCTTCTCTAGCATGGGGTTGCTCATGAGCCAACCCTAGTATTTAGTATACTGGTAACGTCCTGCTGATATAGACCACAGACTTTCGGAAGAGTAGGTGGTACCAGCCTGAGTGCACCGGTCGTGGCAGGCGTCATTACTCGAATCAACGAGGAGAGAATCGCAGTTGGCAAAGAACCTGTTGGGTTCCTTAATCCAACTCTGGCAAGTCTTACAAAAACTGTATGGAGCGTCCGGGGCGCCTGGCTAACGATTATGATAGTACTCCCACCCTGAGGTCTTCACAGATATCACGAACGGGTCAAATCCGAATTGTGGGACAACGGGCTTTCTCGCTGCTCCAGGCTGGGATCCTGTATCCGGTCTCGGGTAAGTCATTGCATCTCCAATGTTATGCTGTATTGTTTTTGCTAATGTTCGACGCCAAAGAACGATTGTGTATCCTAAGCTCTTGGATCTGCTCATGAGCTTGCCCTAGACTACTAGATACTATAGAAAGGTAGAACTTGGGAGTAAATTGTATGAAAGAGCAGTCTGTTTTCGGGGTTAATGTACTCATCTGCCCTGATGTCTCCCCCACCTGGACAGACATTATATTTGAAATAAGGATACATAACTACTCTGTTCTTGACTGCGTAACTACCTAGGCACCGTAAGCATTCGTTAGTTGATCTCCACTACGTATACAGATGTATGTGTATGCTGCCTCCTGTTTTGACATTGCGTGATACAGTAAAGTGACAAGTCTAGCTTTAGTCACAGCCATCTGAATGCTTTATTTGCTTACGGGATTGATATCTCGCGGATTGTCCGGATAGTAGAGACACATGCTGTAAGTAACATACACAAACCTTGGAAGGCTTAGCTGTTCTTGTGTAGCGGTTCGTTGGCCTAGCTAGTAATTACTGCTCTTGGAGCTTGGCACATAGTACAATGATAATTCCAAAGTTCCCGAAGCCACACAAGTGGGAAGTCAATTTGGTTCTTATCAACACAGATTCGTTTCGTTGTATACAACGTCGTGGAAATACATTCATCGACAGATCTGAACACTAAGCTTCAAGGTTTGACCATGTGACCCTGACTCCACAAGTTATACTGCTGCACAGCATCTCTGACTGCTGAATTATGTGATCTCATTGTCCCAGGAGAGCTGGAGACTTGGACGCTACCCATAGTCTGTGAGTCTTCTCATCGTATCACGGACCCCAATATATCGGTTCGGTTGTCCTGGGCCACGGATACGTTCGCTCCGAAGTACTTTCCTAATTCTACAGAGTCCGAAATTTGACATGGCGAGCTACCTAGTAGCCAGCCACTTGGGTCTTTTGGTGTACAGTCCACCTGATGTAATTGGTAGCGATTATATATAACTGGTGGAATGGAATTTTTATCCTTGGCGATTTGCTTATGAATATATGTGATGAATGTATGTGGGCTTGCATTGACGGGCCCCTCGCCTAAAACGGTGTACTAGTGCTCTTAACCCACCTCTCAAAATAATGGCAGTAATCCGATCGCAACGGGTGCTCCCAACATGCCCGCCTAGATTAGTCTGCCATAGCCTCCCAATACGTTCCGTATATACTATACAGGGATCGTCCCGACCAACAGTGGATGACCCGACCACAATGCCAAGGACAGTTTCAGTATCCGACTTGACATAGCAAATTAAGGAGGAAACATGAGTCGGAGGGGCGTCCAAGATATTTTCCGGGTGATCAACAATGATCGACTGATCCCGTAAACTTTAATAACTATAAAAGTTGGACATGTTTCCCATCCCTTACTGAAGTACCTGTAGACCATCAAGTTACTACTTACAGGCACCTGTGACTTCGTTTTGTTCGAAAAAGTTGCAGACCAAAGCCCAGATCTCCCTCTCAGAATTTCGGCTAAAACAACGTCTTTTCTACATACTTCCAGAATGCATTTCTCTTTCGCTGCCACCGCCGCATTTGCGGCAGGCGCCTACGCCCTGGCTACTGGACCCCTAAACAACATCCTCACGCCCGATCGCAACATTCGCCGTGATGATGCTTGGGGAGGTGCTGTCTCACTTGGGCCTAGCAAATCGACCATCATCAAAGCCGTCACAACGCTTACTCCTGGCACGGCACCCCCCTCTCAGAACGGCAAGCTTTTCCTCTGGCCTGGCATGAGCAACGGCACCGGGGATCTCATTCAGACGACGCTCGAGCAATGGCCTGATAACTCTTGGTGCGGTGCTACCACGGGACAATGGTGTGTTCGGGCTTCGGTCTTTGGTTCGTTTGGCCAACTTGATGGCGATGCGAGCGCAGTCTCTGGAGACACTCCTGTGAAGATTGTTTACGAGCTGAGCGGGACTACCTGGCAACAGACGGTGACGAATGCCAACACTGGAGCTGCTTTGTCCTCTTACAGTATCGACGTGGGCGAGGGAGCTACCATGACAGGATACGGTACCGGCACGGAGTGTAACGAAGACTGCACAGGAACGATCTCCGAGCAGACTTACACTGACACTGTCATTACCCTTCTGGAGGCTGATATGACCTTTGGAGATACCATCGCAACCAGCGCTGGAGCAACCTATAGCGGCCTCACAAGCAGTGAGTCGGGCAAGGTCTGGACAATTGCATCGATGAAGGTTCCTGCTATGGACTGATGTCTCCTGACTCACGCGAGACAAATTTTGGCTGCAATATTTGCAAGCATTCAATATGTAAATATGTATATCTCAAACTATATATCAACTTCCATCTGTCACATGCCCACTCTGTACATGCAAGGCGTCTCACCTAGACACCTAAGAGTCAGGACAGGAATTTGCGGACAATTGACGAAACCTCGAAACATCAGGTAAGTGGACAAACCTCGACTTGTAAGTTGCAAGCCTGACATAAAAAAAGACCATATCGATTTTAGGCACCTTTTTAAAGTATAGAAATTCGTGCATATCAGCTTACTGCATAGGCACGTGCTGATAGGGGACAGAAGCGCCCAAGTGTATGATTATCAGCGTGTGTAACCAGTGATACACAACTCATTCCCAAAGAGGTTTAGCGTTGGGAGCATGTCATCCCAGCCCCGGGGCGGAGCGAACTTTTGTTGGAGGTCTATGGCCCACCCCGCAAGCCTCAAGTAGGCATTGCTCACCTCATCTGCATTCTTAGCATCTCCCAATCCTCCCTCTTGACCCAACGTCTGCCCAGGTGTCTCTTCCACCACACATGCCATCCAACAAGTTGTGCGGGACCAAGTCTGTGATGCGGTCTATCACAGATCGATCAGCAAAACATTCCGACACAGCGCCGCCCTTGAGAACAAGCCTTGGCCCTACCAATGAAGAAATCCCGGATCTGGCGTTCTATGCGGCTCACCAGATCCAAAACACGAAAGCAAGAAGAGGCTCTGCTGGAACGTGCTATGAATTCTCAGTCTAATGAGCCATCGGCGCCCGACTCCTCGGCCAGGGTACTGTGGATCTTCATCAACGACTTTACAGACTCTGATAATCAGGCTGCGGCCCTGATCTGGGCAGAACTTCTCCGCAAGCATCAGGATTGGAAAGGTATCTACATAGCAGAGCCACGCCATGTCGATCTGGGTTACTACACGACAAGCGATGAGTTCAAGCGGATTATTTCACTTGTGGGCCGTCTCCGACCCGAATTGGATAGCGGAGATGAACCCATCAAAACGGTCTTGGCTGGTAAATTGACCCAAGATGACCTCGACAAATCGACAATTGATGGCAGGCGTCTGCAAGAAGACGAGCGCAAATTGGTCAGTGTCGAAGCTCGAAAAAACTCTTGGACGACTGGAGTAACTGACCTTTCTTAGCTGGAACGATGCATCAAGCCAGACAAAAACAAAGAAGAGCTGCATGATGCCAAGAACGATGCAATCAGACATGCAGAGCTCTTAATAATGGATTTCCTGTCCACTATGAAGCCTGACGGCAGTCCTCCCTTCGATGCATATATCGATCGTAACTGCCTACGTAAAGGCCTGGAGAGTCCTATCAACCTCAAAACTCACTATCATGAAGAGCTTATCTTCCGTACCGCCAAAGAGCTCTTGGACTTCAAAGAAATCACGAAAGAAGACATATCAGCTCCGGACAAAGCTGAAAAGCTAAGGCGGTGGTACAAAGATTCCATAGAACGCAAGCTCAGGGATTTCAATAACGATCAGCCCTGGAGAGACTTAGACGACTATCGGCCCCTCTTCGATGAAATGAGACAACATGACCGGGTCGTTATCTTCGGTGGTTGCTCGTTGACTATTCTGAAAGAGCTCCTCGAGCAGCAGGATGACTCACTGAGCAAAAAAGTAGAGTACTACCAGCAAGGTGTACGTTTAATATGCTGTAACCTGGAACGTTCCACTTGCTCAAGGCTGACTTCGCAATTAGGGTACTTTTAACCCCAAGCTCAATATTCTTGGGAATCCTCTCAACTTTGCCTTGCATCTTGATGCAGCGAAGTTCGTCTTCGAAAAGGCTGAGAAGCTCGCAAAATTCAGGCTGATCCCCACCGATACCACCAAAAAGCTTGTTTTTTCTCTGAAGGGACTGACCAAGTGGTCGGCTCCTATAGGTCTCCATTCTCTGGCATTCTATGGTAAAGTAGACATCTGGGATCTGATCACTGAAGAAGAGGAACAACGTCCTTCCGCGAGTACTCAGGACATCATTCGGTTGCGCTCAAATTTGGTGTTTGACAGTCCAGAATATAGTGATCCCAATTTCAGGGCCTATAAAGTGGTCATGGCAGATCTTTCGGCGTATCTCATCTCCTTTACGGATGCGTTCAAAAAGTACGAATGCGCACAGGGAGTTGTAACATCGTACGAGGTGGGAGTTAGATCGACCACCAACGGCAACAAGATGAAATTGGAGGAAAAAAAGGACTCGTCAATCAAGGCTTTGATGCTTGATCTTCCTAAAAACCAAGAAGTCATACTAGTGGAGGATACAGTGGACTTGATAGAGAACACGATCAAGACAGAATCGTCAAGTTTCAAAGCAAGTCCGACGGTAGAGAGCAAGGAGACGCAGAATTTGGTTGGGCAATAAGGTTTATCGTTGAAGGATATCATGTTTTAATCAGGCACCGGGCATGCTTTCACGGGATATTTTTGATGACAGCCACTCGGGTACATTTTTATTCGTCACAACTATAATGCCCGTTGTCTTTTCCCCAAAATGTCGATGTGTTCACTGACTACTAGGTAGCAGTGGATACCCATTTTGTCACACAATTCTTCCTAGGCGGTGTCATCTCCAAGGCTAGGTCCCCAACTGCTTTCAACCACGCAGAATGGTAAGCTCGACGGCCAGGAAACCACCGTAAGCCACCAACATCAACACCCCCAGCATCTGTCTAACGCCTGCGACCTTACAAGCACCAGTACCTCCCACAGCAACCACCAACATGAGAGCCGCGGCAGCAGCCCACATCCACCAAGCCTCGATCCGCGAGACGTCGACAAAACTCAATCGTCCGTCTGTTGGGTGGTCGTGCCAATCGTGAGCTCCGACGCTCCATGCAGTAATTCCGAGACACAATGTTAGCAAGAAAACGTTGCTGCCAACCGCGTCTGCGACGAGGAGGCCTGTGTGACCCCGGGTGCTGCTCGTGACTGCCAGAACCTTCTCGGGGAGGGTCGTTGCCAGGGACAGAATGGTGGCACCAAATGCTGAGTCTGACATGTCAAACGCAGTGGCTAGTTTGGCGGATGTATGCGACAAGATGAAGCCGCTGATAGTGAGGCACACAAAGCCACATAGGACTTTGAGTAATGGTACTAAGGTGTGGTGAAACTTTTTCAACGTGGATGTGCTTGGTGAAGGAAACAGAGGCGTGGACTCGGTGGCGTCTCCTCCCGGATAGTGGTTGTGAGTGCCGCGGCGGCTGGTGGCAGATGATGATGAGGAGCTGACAGAAGATACATCGTCCAGGACGTCGTGACCAGCGGTCCCGGACTCCATGTCATCTGCTTCATGATGACCCGTGTAGAACATGCCACACCACATCGTCCAAAGCACGAAGAAGACATATATTGTGAAAGTGACGAGCAACAAGCCTGCCACAACACGATTCCACAGAATGTCTGCCAGGGCAAATAGCGACACAATAGATGTCAGCACCAAGAGACCCATGCATGCCTTCTTAGAGCTGTTGTCGAAACCCTCCCACGTTCCAGTCGAGAAGACCAGGCCCAGTGCGAACGCAGCAAAGATATTCGCAATGGAGCTACCAATCACATTGCCCACAGCTAGAGCTGGTCGGCGTTGCGCCAGACTAAGTGCCACGACAGCCAGTTCCTCCCACTCCGCTCCAGCAATCAGGATCGCGACCAGGACTTCTGGCAGATGAAGACGTTTGGCCAGTGTAGTGGTGCTAGACACGAAGAGCTTTGCCCCACGCTCCAATAGGGAGAGGCCGGCCACGAATGCTGCCACGTTGAAGAGGATATCAGAAATCTCCATGTCGTCCGTTGTGAAGCGTGGTTGAGGCCCTCTAGAAAGTGCCGCTGTTGTCGGTGATAAGCAAAGCGTGACTGGGTGAGGCTCCCATCCGTCTTTGTTAGGACCGGAAATTTGAGAACGATGGTGGTGCTTGTCTTGTTTTTCACCGCCTGCTAATTGCCCAGGTGGCTAAGTACTAAGCTATGGAGCTTGGCCACGTTATATCGAGTCGCGTTGACCGCGCGGGTCAATGACACCCTGGGTGCCCCACAATCGCGATCCACAAAAAAGTACACGTAGTAGACGTTAGCAGTAGGGTTCGATAAAACAGTGTAGGATAGCCTAAAACAAACGTTTGTAGAATGGAGAAAAACAGAGGCGTATGTTTGACGTTTATTTAATATCTCGCGGCCGTCCCAATCGGGTAATTAGTAGGTCCGGCTAAGGTTTTTCCGATTCCGGAATACCTGCCGGGGCTAATTTTTAACTATATGCCATCCCTTTAAGCCACGCCACCACAGCCCCATACCTCCTTCTAGCTAAATTATCACAATGCCGCCCTTAATAGTTACTCAACTCGTTATCAAAAGGCAGTTTAAGTCTCTTAGAAGGCCGCCCTACCCTAAGAACCCGTTGAAAAAGCGCTATAAGCGCTACCAGTATAACTTTTATTCGTAGGAAGGCGCTACAGCCTCGCCTACCCGCCTCCAAGACCACCTCAACTCCTATGCTAAATATCAGCAGTCCCTTCAATCAGATCAGCTTAAGCTACCAGCTATAATACAGAGACACCAAGCGAAAGCCCAAGAGAAGATCACGAACCAAGTTAACTATATTCCGAAGCCTCTACACGATCAAATCAACGCCGCCGCTACGGCAGCCATCATCAGCGATAGGCGCACCTTTAGCTTATTCAAGAGCCCCCGTTTCCAAGCGTTTTTCCGCCTCCTTCGCCCTAGCTAGGAGCCAATCACAGCCAAGCAGGTAACCGCGCGCCTAGACAACATATATCAAGAGTGTCACGACACAGGCTGCAGCATGCAGTTGGGTATGGGAAACCTGACCCCTGGCGTTAGGATTCCCCTACTTCGCTTTAAAAGCATTAGGACTGTAGAACCCCGGTCTACGGCGGACTAAGTCGCAGGGTTAGGGTCCGGGACCTATAATTAATATACCCTTAGACCGACGGGACCGCTATCGACTCTGTCGATAATATATTAGACCGACGCAGTCGTTATCGACTTTATCGGTCTAGCCCTATATACTAATTAAAGGAATTAGATATAAGGATATAGTTATTACTACGGTAGATAGCTTTATTAGATAATTCTTTAGTTATTAATCTAAGTATTCACCTAAATAACTATATTAGCTTTTAATTATTACTTTTAAGATATTATTAATATTATATTTATATACTGTGAAGGTCTGACTTACGAAGCTACTGCTGGCAAGTGCCTAATTGGAAGTATAAATTCTGATACGGAATCTAGCTATGAGCTAGGTTGAGCCAGCTGGGAGGAGCGCGCTATATATATTACTATATAGGTTGCTCCGGACTAGCTCCGGACTGCTTATCTAGGCCGGGCAAAGCCCGAGCCCATAATATGCCCCTCCGCCGTCCTTAGAGGGCCTCTTAATCGCCTATAAGTTGCCACCGTGGGAAGAGGACGGGTTAGGACTAGTGGCTATATGGTGGCACGCTAATGCCGCTCATAGGTTGGAGTGGACGCTACCTAGCTATAGCCTGTTATCGTGGCGGTCATATCCCTATTAGTTATACGGGCGGTGTGGGTTCTGCCGCCGTGTGCATAGTCACGGCTATATTTCGCAGGCGGTCTGAATTCTGCCGTTTCGTGTATAGGCCACGTCCCATAGCTTAAAAGCTCGGATCCGCGTCGGATCCGAATTATAAACCTCCTTCCTTCTTCTTTCAAACGCTTTATACCCAAACCGCGCCCGCCCTATCCCCACCATATTCCCAGACTTCGGTCCTTCCTTTTTAATTAATTAATTAAACAGTCTATCCATTAATTAATTAATCAGTCGATTAGTAAGAGTATCACGCCCGCACCTACCCTACTAGTCCTCACCTCGCCAACGTTAAGCATCATATCTGCGGCCGTTTAGAATAGTCTAGGTAATGGTCACGCTGCTGCTGGAGCTCTAGGCGGCGGCGGCTGCTAACCTGGATGTAGTCCTAATATAAGTACTCCTCCAACGCGTCGCATTTATATCGGTACTGCGTCGGTATCTAGACGCGACCTAACTAATACCGCTTTACAGCGTCGCCGAGTTATCGGTAACGTGGTTATGATTAGCGACGATGACGATAACGAACCCGACGAAGAGCTCTCCACTATCTGTAACAGCTATGTAAACGAGCTATAT
The DNA here is from genome assembly GCA_027946555.1 of Gnomoniopsis sp. IMI 355080. NCBI lineage: Eukaryota > Fungi > Ascomycota > Sordariomycetes > Diaporthales > Gnomoniaceae > Gnomoniopsis > Gnomoniopsis sp. IMI 355080. The sequence goes on from JAPEVC010000135.1 coordinate 90,393, forward strand.
GAGAACGGAACCGTGCCGGTGTGCACTAAGTCCTAGCGCGGCCAGGGTTATACCCGTTATAGTGCAAAGCACCGCAGGTGTGATTAGGTGAGTCTGCCATTCCTTAATCTTTATATTCACGACGCGCACCCGCACCGGGCGCAGTATAGGAACGCGTCGCGACCGTTCGGTCCTTGCTAATATCATAAGTTATTATACCTGCTCGCCATCAATATCATACTGCGTAACCGCCTCAACGACCTTATCCGCCTCGCCTCCCATAACCAGGCCATTATTACCCCCGCCTATAAGAAAGTCAGCAATATCCCTAGTCACCGCATTATCCTAACCCCTGCCTTTATTAATACCGTCGCTCGCTAGCGCCGCCAGCTTGCCGCCGACGCCGCCAACCCTATATATATCGCGCCCGAAGCGGTCCCGGCCCGTGATCGCCATACTCGCGCTGCTGCCGCCGTTAACACGTCTCCCGCCGCTGCCATACCTCCCTACGCTCCTAATAACTCTCCCTTCATATTTCCTGGCTCTACCTCGTTATCGCCTTTTAGCTTCAATATAACTCCCACTCGTGGCGCCGTGGCGCCGCGTGGCAATTAGTATAGGCGATAAGAAGTGGCTATGCCGGTGGAGTTTGTAAGCCGCCTCGCCGATGCCTTCAATTAGATTGGCTAGCAGTAAGCCGCCACCTAGCAAGCTGTCGTCGACCTCGAGGTAAATACTAACCCCCGCCTAGTCGAAGACCGGGCCCGGTATAGGACCGTATCGGCTATAGACTAACTTAAATATAACAGCGCTGCGCTGACGAGGACCGCGCCAACCGGCGCGAAGAGTCTAACACGCTCGCCGTCGCTATCGACGCTTTATGTCGTGACATCAATACTCGGATGCCCCCTTCTCATACCCCTCACACCGAGCGCCACTATAACCACCGCACCCCATGCACCGAGCGTAGCGCTCCGCGCTTACACCGCACTAGCTCGTCCCATCGCCATAACCCCACTACGCGTCTATTCCGTGATAAGGTCGGCTCGTCGTCCTCGTCTCGCCGCCGTCATTCTCGCACCCCGCTATCGGAGGAGGAGCGGTTATCGCCCTCGGAGGAGGAGCGGTTATCGCCCTCAGAGGAGGCGCGACGCTGCTATAAGTATTAGAAAGCAGGAGCATGTCTGTATTATATATTAAGCATAAGGTTACGAAGACTCAGTCTTCGCCCTGCTAGCCTTCGTTATTATATTGGAATAAGTATACTAGAAGTAGATAGCCGACGCCGCTAACCGATGTTATATAGCGTAAGCTACGGTGATAATCCGGCAGCGAGGCAAGCCGTAATTCTCCCCTCCATCCGACATATCTCACGATATAATATAATATCCATACCCTATGTCCGACCCGACCCCGCCTCAACCCCGCCTTATCAGCGTTATACCATCCTCCCTCGACGAGGACCGGGGCCGACTATAATAGGTGAGTAGAATGGAGCCGGCGTCGGCGCGACGCGGGCCCGTCATGCGTCCGTATATCACCCCACTTAGCCTTAAAGCGGTCCAAGGCCTCGGTATCTTTAACGAATTCGAGGGGTTGCCATTCCGGAGTATCATAGCCCATATATTTAACTAGGACTTAGCGCTTATAGCCATAGCCCTGTGCATTCTTAGCCTGGAGGATCTCCTCTATAAGGAACTCCTCTTACAGGGAGCTATCTAGGTCGGATAGTAATAAGACCAGGGGAGGATATAAGTTAATATATTCCTGGGATAGGAGCGGGTTCTCCTTATTATACTCTACTAAGTCGATATAGAATTTATTATAGAGGCCTCCCGGGATATCAAGGACTATAATAAGCAGGTCCGGTATAGTAATAACACGGTATTTATTATATAGCCAGTCGAACTTCTTATTAGGATAGTTAGTTTTAATATTACGGAGACTGAGCTAGACCTAATCACCTATACGGTAAGCTTCAGCTGGGCGACGGCGACGGTTCGCCGCCGATTCCTATTGCTACTATGCCTATACGATAGCTGCCTGGGCGACAGCCTCCCCCTTATAGAGGTAGCGGAGGAAGGCTATTATACAAGCCTTTAAACTAGAGGTAGGCGGAGATAGGTCCGGGATTATTAGAACTGCAGGAATATCGAAGCCGTTAAGAAGGCGATTCAGACTCACACCAGTAATTAATAAGTCTCGGTTATTTAATGCCAACTAGTAAGCCGGAAGGAACCTAAACCAGTCGAACTAGGAGTATAAGATAAAGGCTCAGAGGTACTATTAGACTTCCTAGTTCGCCCATTCCATTCCACCATCAGTCTCCGGGTAATAAGCTATGGAGAGGAGCTGCTTAATGCCGACTAGCTAATAGAGTATAGACTAGAAGGCGCCGACCTAATCTAAGCCTCGGTTACTAATAATGCTTATAGGGAAGCTATAGAAGCGCCACTAACTATCACGGAAACGGGCCATATACAACTCGGCTAATATCGAGTCTATCGCCTCTAGCTAGATATACTTAGAGAGACAATTAGTAAGGACTATTAAATACCGCGGGCCATTACCCTATAAGGGGAGATCAACTATAAAGTCTACCGAGATCTACGACTAGAAGCGGTCTGCTACCGGGATAGGCTGGAGGAGGCCTTACCGGAGACGCCGTAAAGGGATACTTCGGCGGCAGACATTATATATACAGCAGAATACCCTTACCGCCTAAGATATTCTATCCTAATAATACTCATAAGCAAGAGCTCGGAAGGTAGAGTTCCTTCCTAAGTGGCCTACTATGGGAGAGTCGTGAAGGCGTTATAGAATCCGAGTTATAAGCGGTTTAAAGTTAGGGAGCTAGAGCCGTCCTCGATATTAAAGCGCTCTATAGGCGTTAATAGAGTAGTCTATAATCTAGGCCTGTATCGCCGCCGAGGTGGGAAAAGAGCGGGAGCCTTATTTGACCGCCTTTAGGCGAGGTAGATATCCCGGATCCATGCGGACCCCTTTGTCCCAGAGTTCCTATAATATGGCGTCTGGAAAGATTATATCGCCGTATAGTGCGGGGGATATGCGGGCCCGGGTTAAGGGCGATATTTACCCGGTCCCTGCCTGGGTAAGCGTAATCCGTATCCGAGGATAGCTAACTGAAATAGAGACCGGACAGAAGATGGTATCGTAATGTTATCGGGTAATAGGAGCGTCCTGGGAATAGCGTAAGAGGGCGTCGGGCACCGCAGCTAGCCGTCCCGGACAATACTTTAAGTAAAACTTAAAGAGCGAAAGCATCTCAGCCCAATATACTTGCCGTTCCGAGATTAACTGAGGGCGGGTAAAGTACTCTAGACCCTTATAGTTGGTAAGGATAATAAAGGTATACCGAATACTATATAATTCTAAGGACTAAGCCTTTAAGTATAAGACTATAGCTAAGAGTTCCTTATTATAAATCGTATAATTCCGTTAAGCAGGGGTTAGTCGAGCCGAGTAGAAGGCAACTAAGCGGAGAATACCCTTCGAGTTATATTAAGAGAGAGCCCCTCTAATAGTATCACTAGAGCTATTAGCTTCTATAACCGTTATACGGTCGGGGTCCTATTAGGCGAGGACCGGGGCTATAATAAATACCGCCTTAAGACGCCGGAATACCGAGTCGGCCGCAGTATCCCACCGAAAGGGGATACCCTTCTTTATAAGATATATAAGAGGTTTATAGATATCGGAGAAGGAGTTAATAAAGTCCCGGTAAAAATTAGCAAACCCTAGGAAGCTACGGATATCTCGAAGGCAGGATAAAGGTTTCCATTCCTCTATAACGCGGACTTTCTCCAGATCCGCCTTTACCCCTACCCCGGCCGTTATAATAAATCCTAGATACTTTATCTCCTTCACTACGAAAGAGTATTTATTAATATTAAGGTTTAAGCCGGCCTCCTAGAGGCGGCAGAGGACCTCTACTACTTTCCTTATATAATCCGCCCTCGATCCGTCCGAGAAGATTAATAGATCATCCAAATAGGCTATCACATATTCATCGAGAATCCTATAAAGCGTATTATTAATATAACACTAGAAGGTCGCTAGAGCCCCGGCCAAGCCGAAAGGGGTAACCAGCCACTCGAAGAGGCCGAACCGGATCCGGAAAGCTATAAGTTTCTTATCCCCTAAAGCGATCCGGATCCGGTGGAAGGCCGATCTAATATCTAACTTAATAAACTATCATGCCTTTAAGAGGGAGCGAAGCGTTTCCTTAACTAAAGGTAAGGGAAACCGGTCCTACTCTATAATCCGGTTAAATACGCGATAATTAATACAGAAGCGCTACCCTCCGTCCCCCTTCCGAACTATAAGGACCGGGGCTGCTGCCGGGGAGAAGGAAGCGCGGATCCATCCCTTATCTATAAGGTCTATAATCTGGCGACGGAGCTCTAGCAACTAGTCTCGTGGCATAGAGTATAGCGGGCCCTATGGCAGCTCGGGATAAGACCCATCTTACGACCGTCGTAACCGAATATAGTAGTTAAAGGTACCTCGATATAGGGGTAGGCTGCTTACTTTATCTTTATCGAAGAGGGATCGGAACGCCGCGCACTCCGGGGGAAGAGTGGCTAAGGGGTCCTCGGGAGGCGGCAAAGCTTATAGCTAAAGGATATCCGTGATATCCTTTAAGCTAACCCCAATAAAGCGCATTCCGTTCGCCACGCCTCTCCGTCGACGGCGTAGCTATAAGTCATATACCGCTCCCGAGACCGAGGCGATATTAAAGCAGGCCCGGGCCGAGGACTCCTATACCACTAATCCGCCCACATCCTTAATACGCAGCTCCAAAGTCCTCGCATCCATTACCACACCCCGGTGCCGAAGCCAGGGCATTCCTAAGATTAAATCACGGGCTAAGCCTAAGACAATATAAGCCCATACCAGGCGCTAGTAGCTATCAATATCCAACCGAAAGCAAGCAAAGTAGGTAATACCACGACGGACCGCAAGGCCTAGTACTCCCCCAAGGTCACAAGGTCTAGCTAGTCGAATCTGCTCTAACCCCATTCATTATACGACGCGTTCACTGATCGCACTATAACAATCACAGCCATAATCTACCTACGCTTCCAGGTTATAAGCCTAGTTCACCAAGACAGGGATCAGGAAGGGAGGTTCATCTATTCAGTCGTGAATTTCCCTATCTTCATCTATAAACTATATAGAACGGGGTCTATCCTCCTCTTATACGAGACTTAGTATAAGAGCTACTCGTTTCCCGGGCCCTAGTCGGCGTCGTTAAGCAGGCTAACCTAAGTAATAGGAGGGAGCGGTAGGTCCTAAGAATAGTCGCGAACGAAGTATCCGTCGCCGCCATAACGCAGGCAAGCACTACGCTCCCGTCGCTCGTTACGGGTGCTTTATAGGACCTACTGGGCTTAAACCCGTCTAGACTGCCTAGCTCCGGGACCGGACTGGCCTCATCGGGGCCCGCCGCGGCCCCGCATAGTTCCCCTTATACAGTAATGCCCGGGTGAGGTATTAGCTGAGGAAACGCCGGTTATTACTATATCCGGCTAATATATAGCTGGTTATACAAGAGGAGTAGGCCCATGCCGGGGTCGGTTCGACAACCTATATCGATTCTCTATATCCCACATCTCCAGCTCCTGGGCCAACTCGCGGTAACTATTAACCGCTGCCCGGTATAATAAGTAATCGATCCGAGCAGTAATAGCCTTCTCCTGTAGGCGCGACGATAAACGACTGCATAAATAGTTCACCCGGACTTCGTCCGACCAGTAGAGACCTCCCATAAGGCCTAAGAGCTCCTTAAAGTAGACAAGGAAGGAGGCAAAAGAATCTAAGTCCTATATCTAGAGCGCTTCGAGTAAAGTAAGCGCTATCTCTGCCCGATGCGGGTCGCTATAGATATTCTCTAAATAATCGAGGAAAGCAGTAGTATCGAAGTCGCGGAGCGAGCCCTCCTTATAATACATTGCTATATATTCCTGGACGGTAGGACTAAGCTAGTTCTATAGGAAAACCTAAGCCTCTGCCGCCCCGCCGATAAACTCGGCGTCGACACACAGCAGGTAACTAATCGTTACTCGCCACACGGGGAAGACCTTACGATTCCCATAGAACTTCTCCCCGGGGTCGAGTCATTTACAACACGGGCGCGAGACAGACCTAGCTAAGAGGAGCTACTAGATCTAAAGTTCAAATGCCGCGAGGCGGTTAGCAGGAGAGGCCTAACCCTATGGTATAGGTTAGGTCGTGGAATAGATCTAGTAAAGGGCCGATTATATCCCCGATCCGGAACCGGGAGTACTGCTAAAAGGGGCCTAGGGGGGAGGGGGGAGGTTTATAAAGGAGGAGAATAAGGGCAACCCCGCGGGCTAGGCTTAGGACTCTATATAAAGCTGATGGGGAACTGTATGTAACCGATCCGGCTGGTATTGTTAGCCGGGCTGGCCGGAATGATCGGGTATCTGATAATCCTGCTGAAGGTGTTGGTAGCCCTGGTTTTGTTGGAACTATTGCTGATAGGGACCGGACGGGATAGTGCCTATCGTCGCCGTGGGCCCGTCTGGAGGAAGGTGTGGTGGAAAGGCGTCTATTCCAAAACTGAACGCCTTAATTCGAAGGGGTTCTTCTTTCCGTTATAATAATAGGTTGATCTAGTCCGTAACCCGGGCTAGAGATCAGAATTTAATATAAAGGTCTGACTTACGAAGCTACTGCTAGCAAGTGCCTAATTGGAAGTATGAATTCTGATACGGAATCTAGCTATAAGCTGGGTTGAGCCAGCTGGGAGGAGCGCGCTATATATATTACTATATGGGTTGCTCCGGACCAGCTCCGGACTGCTCATCTAGGCCGGGCAAAGCCCGAGCCCATAATATATACCTCTATAACCGATCTGCTAATATAAATCCTCTAACTACTATTAATATTTATAGGTATTTAATATAATTATTATATTTTAATAACTCTTATTTAGACTGGTTTATATATATACTACCTGAATAATATCTAACGATATAATAGCTCCCTAGACCTTTACCGGATCTATTATTAGATAATAACCTACTAGGCCTACGGCTACCCAGATAATTATACAGATCTAATAGTTAGAATAGATAATCTAGGACTTATAGCAGGCATAGGTAATTATTTAAGCTCCGCCTCCTACCCCGGCTCCGGCCCCGATAGGAGTCTATAAGATAGAAAAACTAGCCCCCTATAAAGGCGAGAAAGGAATGTGTTACGACACAGACTACAGCATATAGTTGGGTATAGGAAATATAACCCCTGGCGTTAGGATTCCCCCACTTCGCTTATAACACATATTCCCTTAGGATATGCGGAAGGTTATATTAGTAAACCTAGGGTTAGGGTTGTGGACCGTAAGGACCGACGAGCAGTCCTATCGATACAACTATAGACCGCAACAGTCGACGAACGACTATATCGGTCCAGCCCTACACACCAACTAAAGGAACTAGATATAAGGACATAATTATCACCACAGTAGATAGTTTTATTAGATAATTCTTCAGTTATTAATCTAAGTATTTACCTAAATAGCTATACTAGCTTTTAATTATTACTTTCGAGACGTCGTTAATATTATATTCGCATACCTCTATAACTAATCTGCTAATATAAACCCTCTAACTACTATTAATATTCACGGGTATTTAATATAATTATTATATTTTAATAACTCTTATTCAGACCGGTTTATATATATACTACTTAAGCAATATCTAATAATATAATAGCTCCCTAAACCTTTACTAGATCTAATATTAGATAATAACCTATTAGGCCTATAGCTGCCTAGATAGTTATATAAATCTAATAATTAGAATATATAATTTAGGATTTATAATAGGCGTAGTCGACTATTTAAGCCCCGACTCCTGCCCTAGCTCCTACCTTAATAAGAGTTTATAAGATAGAAAAACTAGCCCCCTATAAAGGCGAAAAAGGAATACTATAGGCTTTCCTTACTTAATATAAGGCTTACTTCGTATACTATAACGCGTAGTTTAATAATAAAGCCGATAAAGTCGCCTTTACCGGATATCGACTAGAGGGAAATACCCTCGCCTAATATAAACCTATCTTATAAGACCTTCTCGATAATAATAAGGCTATCCGCGATAAAAGAATTAAGTAAGTCTTCTTAGACTTTATTATCTTTAAAGAAATATTTAAGGATATTTTTAGCAACCTAAATAAAGATAAAGCCGTTAAACAATAACTTATATAGCTAAAATAAATTCGCTCTGCCTCTAAATATACTGTTAAGTTTCGATAAATATCTACCTATCTAGGATAAGCTAATAGACCTTTAATATCTTAATTCTATAAAGGACTTAAAGATAATATAAAAGATAAGCTAATTAAGTAAGATAGATTAAGTAAATTTAGTAAGTATATTACTATAGCTATTTATATCAATAACCGCTTATTCGAATATAAATAGGAGAAGAACTATAAAGGACCTTAATAAAGCTAAAAGCTATACTTTTAGGCTAATATTAATAAGAAATTTAATAAGAGGCCCTATTATCAAAGCATAGCAATAAGAGGAATTACTTATACCGGACCTATAGAATTAGATATTATATAGCGTAAAGGCCCTAATAAAAGCGATAAAGAATACTATAACTATAATAAAAAGGGATACTTTGCTCGAGACTATCGATAGCTAAAGCAATAAAATAACTGGAAACTAGTTCCAGAAGGACGACGATAGGTTAATATAATAAACAGGGTATACTTCGCAAATAATACTCGGTTCCATATTAACGAAGAAACTCGAAGAAGTAATAGCCCGTATCTATCTAAGAACGAAGTTAAGATCTCGCCATATAAGCTAGGCGATTATTACTATAATTACGCCCCTTATATAGAGTGCCCCGAGTATCCTAGGGATGACGACGAGGAAACCACTCTAAGCACTAAACCCCTTCTAGTATAAGCAATGGACTCCGATTAATATAAGCTTCTTTTATAGATAGCTTACTACGACGATAACTATATATTATACTATTCCGAGAAGGAAGGCTTAGGATAATTCCCTAAAGAACTAAAAAGATAGCGATAATTAGCTATAAGAAAGCATATACCACTATATAATATAGCTCTTAATAATAGCGACTCTAAATACTCTAATATCGAATTTAGATATTTTAATTAATCTTAGAATATTAAGTTATAAATGCTATAGGAATCCTCTAATTCTAAGGAAGATAGACTAATTATACTAGTATTATAAAAGCTAGAGTTATAGTTAAGTCGAATTCTATATCTAGCACCCGATACTAGTCTTACGGAATTCGCCCTTACGGGATATAACTTAGCTATAATTCTCCGATAGGCTAAATATAAATCGGTATTAAAAACTATAAGGGATAAGCCCTGATTAAAACCTATATATCCCGAATACTATAAGATTTTATAGGCCTTATATTTAATATATATATGCGATATTTATCTATAGGAGAAAGCAATATATAACCTATTTCTATGATAATTCGGTAATAGACTTATTATTTAAATTTATAAATAATAGGAATTATAATATTAAGAAATAATAAGCTATTATATTAATAAAGAATATATTATCTTATAGCTATATTTAATATTCCCTATATAATACCTATATTAACT